>WBMV01009271.1:951436-1198962 GCA_013396655.1 Campylorhamphus procurvoides
AAGAGCTCACATGGTATTCCTGAGGCCATGAGTTCATCCTAGCACCAGTCTTTTCTATCTGTTGCTTATCAACACATGTTGTACTCTTTTATACTTTTTATATTTTATATACTCTTTTGTACTCCTTTATATTCTGTACCCCGAAACCCTATAAGTAAAGAACTCTTCTCTGCTTTACCCATATAAAGTTGTCTTGGAAAGGTTTTTTTTCCCCTTCCTTAAGGCAACAATGGAGAATAGGTTTAAATTCCTACTCTAGTAAACTGTAAGTAAAAATAAATATGTACCATAAATCTAGAAACAATATACTTTTATTTCAAGCTCAGTGACTTAACAAGATTAAAATCTCATTTATTATCATATGTAAATATCAATTACCCTGATATGGAAAATATTCTGCATTTGCAATGGAAGGAAAGATTTTAGGATACCTCTGAAAGTGGATTATAAAATAGAAAAAGTTTAAGCTTTTTTCCTTGTTTTTTTCAGTTTCTTTGGGGGGTTAGGTATTTTTTGGTTTGTGATTTTGGGGGGGAGGTTGAGATTTTTGTTATTTTTGTTGGTTTGTTTAGAGGCTTGGTGGTTTGTGTTTCTTTTTCCTTCCCCAATCATGTCCAGAATAAAAGAGCAACATAACTTTGGAAACTGTGGGAGTAGACAGAGCTTATTTTTGATTGATAATTGCAAAATAATATGAATGATTTATTTTGAGATGTATGTAACAGAATTTCAATTTCCATGTCATAAAATGAAATGCTTTATAAAATGGGAGGAGTGCACCAGTAAAATGGGAGGACTACACCAGTACTATACACTTAATACAGGAATTTGGAGCAAATTCTGTTATATAAAGCTGACCTCCTGTATCTGCTTCCTATTCTGGTCCTAGTGTTCTGCTCCAAACATCCAAGATGAGTTTCTTCCTCATTCCCAATTACTCCAAATTTCGATCTCATCTTAACGATTTCACCAACCACAAGCAAAATTGTTCTTTGTCTGGAACCTCAGTACTCCACCGACAATGGCGAGACAAATGTTGTCAGGGAGGCTCCCAGAGATAAATCCAGACTCTCTTAAAGGGTAAATTACAGATTGAAGACAACCACAAACGAATAAAAACGTAATAGGAAAATAATTTCACTCTATGCTGTTTGTCAGTGTTGTTAATCCAAGCTTGATTCAATAATATTACTCTCTATTTCTTACGGGCCACTTGTCAACCCCCCCACATTTGAAGATATTTGTTGTGTGAGCTCTATCACAACTGGAGCGCGGGGTGGGGTGGGGGGGTATAGGTGTGTAAAAAAAGAGGAAAAAGGTCTCTACAGCTCTAAAATGTAATCTACATAGCAACTCAAGGTGACAGGTAGAGACCAACTTTCCTATATATGTGAAGCCATACCATTTAATACTTATTTATACAAAGATGTTCATTATGTCAGGTAGAAAGTGAATTTACAGTATAATCTCTCTCAGTTACTCCTATTAAAAATCTCCCATCAAATTTCTGTTTGCTACCTCTTAGTCTGCTCTGCCTTTGAGTGATATAGTAGAACACAAAGGCATAAAAAACCTTATACAAATTGTTCAGAATGTCTGTAATAGGATGCAGTGAGTAAGAGTTGAGACCTGCATTTGCATCTTTCCCATGTTTTCCCTTAGAAACCTTTCAACATTCCTTGCTAAAGGAATTTCTTTTTCAGTGATCTTGCCATTATGCATACAGCTGCTAACTGGCAAATCATAAATGTTGGTTATGAGTGAGTTTATTCAAAGTGTGAGGCTGAACTTTGGGGAAGAAGGATCACGGATGGAATTCATACATTATAAATAATAAAATATTATTTACAGAAAAAATAAAATTGCCAAAATAAATTAGAATTAAAAACAAACTCAGCCATGTCCCGAGCATTGTTAATTATTATTTTTCCCTTGATTTCCTTGCCTGTGGTGTCTTTGTGATAGACATGATAAAAGTATCTTCTAAAATGTAAAGTGTGAATGCTAAACACTTTGTAGACTAAAAAGGACTGCTATAGTTCCCTTTTGCGGCACAGCTGCCATGCCTTCTCTCTAGTTCTTTCTTCCTTTTCTCTTAACCCTGTACAGCATTACTTAGTGTAGGGTCTGCCAAACAAGAGGTGAGAGATGATGGACCCCCTGAGGAATGAGAAAATGGAGAAGTGGACTGCACACATTGCACATGAATAGCAGGAGGAGATGCTATGGTTACTTTCTGCCATCTAAAGGTATCCTCTAAAGTAACTTAGCATTACATAGTGCTTTGAGCAATGAACTGTGATGCAGGAGGCATGGGTTCTATCCCTCACTGCATAGTTTTAAACAAATCACTTAACTGGACTCCGTTTCTCAATCTGTAAAACACTCGTTATGACTAAGATGTGCAAACCAGAAGTGCAAAAGTTCTTTAATTCACCTCTTCACTAATATAGCAATAGAAAGTTGAGATAACCAATCCAAAGAAAAAATACAAATATTTCCAGTTCTTGAAGACTAGCACTGCTCCACATGGAAATTAGCTTGGACATCTCACTATCTATGCACAATTGTACACAGCCTGCTTATCTCCTCATTACAATGGATAGTTGATTATAGGCAGCTATGATTCTCACAAAATAAAGAAGGGAGGGAGGAGACGAAATAAGAACACAGTAGAGGAGTCATGAAGGGAAGCTTTGCTTTAATTTTGTGGCTGCCACAGTGTTTCTCTACTTCCGCTTGAACAACACATATTGGACTCAATGACCAAGTGGTCTTTCTGGTCCTTGTTTCCTTGGATCCCTAAAATTAAGCAGCTTCTATCTACTGCTTTTATTGATTATAAGATTCTGCCACTGCATGTTCTTCTTTTAGGTTCATACAATTAAAGGTTAGCATAAGGGAACACAGATCTTATTATGAATAAATGCATGTATTAATGAATAAAGCTAGAAATGTGTACATAGAGGAAAAGCTGAAAAATTGTCTTCAGATTTTTGTATTCCTCTTTCTATTCAGGAAAAGTATAATATTTATAAGCCCAAAATTGTTCAATAACAAGAACTTGAATGATTTTCAAAAAAGAAATGGACAGTTGTTCCCTTGCCATCATATATGTTCTGGAGGTAGTGCTTTTACTTATGAAATTCCTGGGAAAAAAAAAATCTGGTATCACTATTCATATTGTAAGCTTACGAGAAAGTGATGTGAAAGTGACCTGAAAAATCACCTATGTGATTCTCCATATGGGACTATTATCTGATACTTCACAGAACAGAAAAAAGTTGTTCAGGTTCGAGTTATTACACAGACAGTAAATTCGGAAGCTTTAAATGCAGGGAGGGATTTTAATTACAAAGTTGTTGTTCAGAACACATTCATTGAAGGGCTTTCAAGGTCTTTAAAGGACCCTTGGAATAACTTTAGAGAAACCTAAGAGGTCAAAATCTCCAGAAACATATTTTGACATACAGTCAAATAAAACTTAACAATTTTAGTTAATTTTTCTTTAGTTAATATAAACCTGAAATGCAAAGAAAATCTTAAGCTGAAAAATTATACAATTAAGTACATACAGATGTTCTTTTTGTTTCTACCTCAGGTAAACCAAATAACACTTTTACTTGGAAAGTAGTCTAATACTAGAACTCCAGAGAAGGTAAAGAAAAGCATTCATCATGCTAAATTAATTTCTCAGAAATCTTTAGGTAAATGTAAACTTAATGCTGAGTTCCTTTTAAAATTGCCTTTCTTTTTCAGTCTCAGCTCCACAAATATTATGGTCAGCAGGTTCATTCTATTTCAGACTATGCTGAAAAATAATCAATGATCATTACAGAAAAGGACTGCCACCTGTGGCTTTTTATGTATTACAGCCAAAATACACAAACAAATCAATTAACGTGGTGATGATCTCAAAGCGTGGATTAGTGGATCAAGCAAGGCTATCTATATAGCAGGAAAAAAATACTTCCTCATTTCTCTGAGGTGTCCAAAGGTAGACAAACAGGCCAATAAGAGACAATCAATAATCTAAAAGAAAGTAAATTAATCCTTAATCTCAAAAGTGTTCTATACTGGTGGCCCCTTTATTGAGTATTACTGTATGTTGATATTGATTATCACTGATTTCAATGTTCACTAAAGCTCTGCATGAGCCTGTAGGTGAAAGTCTTGCAGATACAGGCCAAATTGTAATTGTTTTATTCAGATCTTACTTTCATTAACCGTAGCAAGTTCCACTGCCATTCATATTCGTGCTAATTAAACCAAATAACAACCAACAACCATGCACAAAGCAAAAATCCTACACTTGGTTCCTGCTGAGCTGTGTAACTTTTTGCATGACACTTTATTGTAATTTAAAAGTTTTATGTGTATTCTTCTTGTGTGTGCCAAAGATAAACTGACTGTCTCAAAGTTTATCAATCAGAAACAGCTTGTTTAGAAAATGGAGCATCCTCACCTAGATTATTTTAGTATTGTACTGTGACTTGTGCTATGACATCCCTTAATTCTTATTTCATGCCTGAAATGTAAAATTAGATATGCTCAGGACGTTGACGAGAATTTTTCATTTTAAATGTTCTCTGGATTTCCCTCTGATAAGCATAGTGAAGTTGCAGTTGGGACTGCATCTCAAATGGTTGGAGGGCACACTTTCAACATTTGACTGAATTTGCAGCTAGGATAAGGAAAGACCCAGCAGCAATAATGAAAGTCACAATTCAGTATCCCAGGGAAAATGAACATGTCTGGTCATCTCCATATTTGTTGTAAATGGTGAAAGTGGAACTATTTCCATCAGTTGATGGAATATCTGAATATCTTTTATATTCTGCAACAATAAGTAGTGCATGTACATATAACAGATGTTTATATCTTCATTTATCTACAAATAAGAAAAAATATTTTATAGTACCATTTTGTAAATTTAGCCTCTACCAATAACTTTCAATTATATTAGTCAGTAAATGTCACTGAGGTACAAAACAAAGCTTAATTTAAAACTACACTTATTTCTTTCTCATAGCATAGGTACTTAAGCATTACAATGGGTAGACAAAACTAAATAATTACCTCTTGTTCGCTATTGCAAATTATGTCTAAGGAAGAAAGGATTAGTTAGTCATGGTTCTCCTGACAATGTTGGAATTGATTGAAACACAAATGAAGCATTTTGTTAACTATAACTACTGATTTTTCAGTTAATGGCTACCGGAAAAGAACCTTTTCTTGAAATAAAATTTTTACTCTATAGATTAAAAAAACATTACATTTACCTGAAAGATAATTTTTATCTAAGGCATGTTTTGAGAACTGAAGAAATATTAATACCTGGTGAACTGCATAGCCACGCTAACATAATCACTATTAGCCTGATTCATTCATTATTGAAGTTTAATTTTATTAGGCTCAAGACACAACATTTGTCCTGGAAATCAAACATCATTGCTCTCTTCATGTGGGAACTGCCTCTAGTAGCCAAGGCTTCACTCATGTCTTCTTGTATCCCTCTCCAAAGACCATAGCTCTCTCCACTCAACACTAGTCTGTACTGCACAAAGGGAGTGAGGGACTGGTATTTTTGTCCTTGCAGCAGAACAACACTGAACCAGAGCTAATCAGCCTTTTTAAAAGATAAGTGGCTATGCAGTCCTGAATTCATTGTCACACTGATACCAGAAAATATTTTTGTCAAATATGGGAGCTGAGTACTTCTGAGGGCATCCATGAAGAGCTTTCACATGCTAGTATGCTGCCTACAGAGATATTTGGGGAAAAAAAAGAGGAACTCCAATCTCACATGAGGCTATTGGAGAAAACTGAGTCATCTGGACAGGCACAGACTAACTCAATTCTCTCAGATCCCATGCTGGAAGCATTATGAAAGATCATTTAGTGCTGTCTGAGTTCACATATAGTCTTGGCCTTTACGAGTCAAGCCTTATGAAAAGCAGTGAAATTCTGTCTGTGCACAGAGGCAGAACTTTGGGCTCCAAAATCATGTGATTTCACACTCAGTGGCCCGGCCAGTTAATCAGTGACTGCCATTCTCCCACTGAGATATTGTCTTTTCCACCGTGTCAGCATAGCTGTGTGTACAGCACATGGAAATGCAGTGAGGAAATGGCGTGAGGAAATGGCATGAGTAAAAGTAACAGTCCCCATTGTATCCTTTACTATTTCTTTTTTGTCTTCAGCTCTCACTTCTTTGGTGCAGTTCACTGTGCAGCCTCTCACTTATGTTCCCGCAGACACAGGATGGGAACAAGACAGGGGCAAAACTTAGCAGATAGGGCAACAGCTTCCTAGGTGGATAGTGCTCCTCATGCAGGAGCAATGAAATAATTCCTTCGATTTGGTTTGCAAACAATTTGATAAATATCTTACCAGAAACAAGTTAGAAATCAGAAGTGTTAACTCATACCTTGTGGAACTCAATCCGATGATGCAGCAGAGAGAGGAAGTGAATAAACTTGTTTTGACACATAAAGCCTCCTAGCAGGGTTATCTGCTCCTTGAAACTAGTTAGTAATGTCTACCTTTAGAGGGTAGTGGATCACATCACCTCTTCATCTCATAGATATGAGTGGTTTGTGAGTCAAATGAATTGTCTTTCAAAGCAATTGAAAAGCCTGCAGAGCCCTGGTTATCCACTATGCTTCATACATTTGTCATTGACTAATCCCGTTTTAATGGACAGATTCTTGCTCTTTTAGTGAAATCACTCATTTTGTAATTAAAATAAATGCTTACAAGTATATTATTCCAGTTGTTATATTTCTTAAGAAAATGGAAGTCATCACTTTGTTTACACTTTAATTTGTCCTATTTAAATTGAAAACTTATAAATCGAATCTGATGAGGAAACTATTTGGTATTTTTCTACTTACATTTCTAAATCTGTTTACATTACCAGGAGGTTGTTTTTGTGGGGTTGTTTTTCCATTTCTGGAAATAACACTAAAATAAGCTAAAGGCATACACAAACAACAAAAGAAGATAAGCAAAGGTCTTACAGAAAACTTCTTTTAAATACTTTATCCTGTTAATATAGAGAGCCTTCCTTTCTCCTTCATTTGTGCTGCGTGTCACCTCTTGAAACATTCTCCCCAGAGTATTGAATGTGCTTTAATGTTTACATATGGCAATCAATAATTATCAATTATACACTTAGTCATATAGTGCCCAACCCTTTCATTTAATACTTGGTTCATCAATTGTTCATATGTATGTTCTGTCAAGCAGCTTAATGATATGATTGAATTGTGTGCTATTGATTTTCTATCTGTCAAGTTTATGCAGTGATTTGGAAATACTGGGCCTATACACTGATGTAATTTCCTTGACTTCAACAGAATCATTCTATTGGTGTAAGTGACCTGGTAATCAGATTGCCAAACATCTGGAGGGAAAGACCTTTTTGGTGAGGGTATAATACTGCCCTCTACAGGGCCTCATCACCTAACTAGTTTAGGTTCTACTTCCTTTTAAAATGTAAGGGATTACTTTGTTTGGATATACTTGATTACACATATTCTTATTATACGTGCAACTAACCATAATCTATATGAGCCTTCATTGTTTAGAAATGTGCATGCTAATCATAAGGAGATGGGCATGCCAGAATTCTGGTATAAAGATGCCATCTTCCTTTAAAAAATCAAAATAAATCAAAAACTTGATGGGGAATTGAAAATGTACAGAGGACTATGCTTACAAGCAATATTTGCAGTGGACTTGAGATATACTGGAGTAAACCCAGTCAGTTCACTGATTTGATACCTACTACAACAAAATTAGCTAGGTCAGCTAGACATTAGCTAGACAGCAAACAGAAGACTAATGAGAATTTGGAATAGTCAACACCCCTGACAGCATTGTGTTTCTAGTGCTGTTCCTTTTTTTGAATGCTCTGAAATACTACTTTTCCAGAATAATATAATGAGGGTTTTTTTTTTCCTTCTGCAACTTGAATTTTCTGAAGAAAAGACAAAGATTGGTAAAGATAAATAACTGCAAAAGTAATTTAAATACTAAAAAAAACAGATGAAAAATGCTGAACATCACGACTATTCAGTGGTGTGTTGCACACATATATATTCTAGGAAACCTGAAAATAATTTCTTTCTTAGGTACTACTTTCTTTTATGATGTGTTAACTTTCTCCCTTCCTTCTGCCAGGAAGAAAACCACCACAACAAAAACAAAACCAAACCCCTCACAACCAAATTAAAAGAACTTCCCAACCTCTATATAACTGACAACAACTTTGAATGACAGCATGTGGAGCAAAGGATATATATTCAATCACCTTAGTCTTATAATAGGTTGCTTTTCATATTCAAATAAATGCCCACCAATAAATACCAGAATCATAATTGCATCCCACAAGGAAATCTCATTAAAACTTATTCTTCCCATCCTTCTATGTCCTCTCCAAATGTCAGAGATAAAATCAGCTTTTTAGCACTCCTGGAAGATTAACAAGTATAAATTTTTTTTGAAGCAATTGAGCAAGTAAATCTTAGTCAAGAGACTTCTCTGACAAGACCTCCTTGTTATTTAAATTATAGACACCAGAACTTAACTAGCAGCTTAAGTATTCCCATCTTTATAGTATGGTGCATATAGAAATAAAATCTCTCATCCTGATAACAAGCTTTTAAAGGCATCAAAAATCAGGGTTGCCATACAGTTTTCCTCTTATTACATTTTAAAATGAAAGGGATTAAGGAAGTTATTCCTGAAACTGACTAGAGGAAGAAACTTCTAGAAGAATCTCCATGGATTGCACATACCAGGAAAACCAAGTTAAGGATTAAGGGAAATATTCTGACCTTATAACCATTTAAACAACCAAAGGGTAAGCTTTAAGGAATAAGTGCAGTTCCTTTGAGAACAACAAGTAAAACTTCAACCAGTGTGCATCTGAAGGCAGAATTTCTCTATAAGATAACATAATCAAAATAATGAAATCTTAAAAACTGTAAAACCGTACCAGGTACTCCAAGCTCTCTTTTCTTTTTTTTTTCACTTGACAGATTATCAAGCAGCATCCAAAGTGTTCGTTAAGACCAGTAGTGCTGATACTGTCTTAATTTTAATGTGTCTTAAATACTGTATACCACATCTGCATGAGTTAGCATATCATGGGGGATGTGAGACTAGATGTGAACTCCCAAACCTCAGATGTTAAATTTTCACTGAGCTATCAGTACTCTGGATATCTTTCTAAAGACAGACAATTTAAACAGGTAGTATAATATAGCAGCACCAAACAGTGTCAATAAGGATTGAAAGGATTTTGAAAGTGAAGATTTTCATTGACCTTTGGAAATGTATTACTGAATCAGCACTTTTCTTTTTCTGTAATTAGCTAATTTATATCACTGGTATTTTGTTTGTCACAGCCAACAGTAAACATGTACACCCAGGAAAAAGGGCATTCCTAAACTGTTGTCAGCATTATAAACAAATTTATATAATTTACTTTGAAATACAGTGAACATAAGTGTAATATGTAAATAAAAATGGATTTACCTCCAACTTTCAGATGAGCCTGCAGCTATTAAGGTTGTTCCAAAACACCTGTATCTCTTTGGGCTTAGACTGCAAATCTCCAAACAAAAGTCTGTCCTATTGTTATGAGTATCTCCTAGGAGTAGCACAATCAAAAGAAAAACTTTCTCCTACTTTTGCTCCTGGCTGTTTCCTAAATCAAGATTTGTAGTCATGGGAAAAAGATAAAAAAATCTCCTTTTCAGAAAAGTGAAATAACAGTTGTGAAAGGCATTGACTTGACAGATCTAAAGATTGGAATTCCATACTTTTGTAACGCAGATCATTGTGACTTTTAAGATTCTAAATTCATTGCAAGGAGGTAACAGATCCCTTTATGAATCCAGGCCGATGTGTATAGGAATTCATTCATGCAGTTTAGCAGTTCTTACCTTAATTCTGAATCAGAAGGGGCCATGTCCAGAGCACGTCTGTTTCACTGTGATAGGAATTCTGTAATGGAGACATGCAGTACTGTGACAGCTCTGAGTTGAGGCTACAATAAACAGCAAAATATTTTGGTCTCTAGCTGTTCAGTAACAATTTAAAATCAAAGATCTTCTAATCCCATATCATCTCCACGCTATCATTTGACTCCTTGTTGTATAATGTAGAATAATTTAATTCCTTCTAGAAATGGCATGCTCTGTTGTGAGAAATTCAGGAAAGCTGCAATTCCAGTCCTGGTCTTTTCCTAAACTTTCTGACAATTTCAGTGAAGTTTTACTTAGTTTTTATACCTTCTTTTCTATGTCTAAAATCTCTTGCTACAGAGTATCTTCTAAATTGCAACTCTGTAAGGTCAGTCTAGTCACTGGTTATTCATAATTAGGTGCCAACAGAACTTGTATAGTTAAAGTAAATGAACAAACCATGTCAAAGCTAGAACCATGTCAAATCATGTGCTAGAAAGTTTAATTAAAATTTAATACCATATCATATTACTTGACATATTTACAGCAAAAATCTATATATGTCCACTGAAATGCATGTTAACATCTTTAAATTTTTCTATAATATTATAAACATGAAACAGGCATCTAATCCTGCTTAGAGGATGATTATATACAAAAGCTGATGACTATGTTTGTGATAGGCATCTCGGATTTTAATGTCTCTGAGAATACAGCAGGGATTTTGAAATAGTATCTGAAAAATATGTGTGGAAGTCCAGAATAAACGTCCATACTGCCAACACTGTAGGTAACTAGAATACATTTCATCATTGCTAGATAAATGATATATATCCACTAGTGCTCATGTATCTGGAGAACATCTCGTATATTAAAAACTCAAAAATATTGTAATTAATCATTATGACAAAAGCAGCTTATCTCTTGCTCAAAGTGTAAATTTTAGCCAAATTTTGTGAGAATCTTGAAATGCTTAAAAAACTTCAGTCTGTGAAGAATGATGATCTGAGCAAATAAACCCCCCAACTTTTATTATACTCTCATTTAAAATATTTAAAGAGATCACTAGTAGGAATGTGATTAGTAAATGCTTTTGACTGAAAAGTATTCAGACCTCTTTCAAGGTGACACTTAAACAGTTAAATGCAATATAGATATTTCTGTCAGTTGATTAGCTGTTCTCTGTAGCTGCAATACAATATTTGTCTCAGGTACTTGTGCATTTAATCCATCTATGAGTCTATAGGATTATTTTGCAATAATTCATTAAAGAATTGCTTGTAATGTAGGCACGAGTTATACAAATTTGAGACAGATTCCTGTGAACAGGGGCTAGTATAGTGTTCTAAGTAAGCACCAGTTGAAAACACTACTGGGAAACCTTATTCACCAGGACAAGAACAAAAAAGTTAAAAATCATTAGTAATATAGATGAAGTAACTACAAATGGTTTAGGGATTTTTCAAAGCTTTTTTATTTTATTCTAATAGTCTTGTAACTCAATGTGTAGAACATAATATGTAGAGTTCTGTTTTTTTCAAAGTACTTGGAGTAATGATAGTGATGAGAATTTAAACAAAATCGTGATTTGATCCATTGCAATAAGGTTACATAATAGCGTTACGCTATTCCATCTATTTACTGAAGAGCATCTTCAGAAATGTTTGCCATGGAGTGAGCCATGCTTTGGGCTTTAACTGGAGCTGTATAAGTACAGATCCAGTCCCAGAGCTTCCTGTGTGATCATGGCTATTGAAATGCAAATAGCATCGTAAGAGATGTCTCTGGAGTACTCATACAGAGCAGGTTGTTGTTCTTTATTTTGTAAGAACAGGCAATATTTCCATGGACTGGTGTACTTGAATCAGACAGTTGGTCACAATAGGTAAGTTAAGGAAACAGCTGTTCTCCACTTTGCCTTGACTTTACTTCTGCCTATAGAGGAAGTGGAAACTGGAGTTTCATCTGGGTCTGATTTCTTTCCAGGTATTGCTCTGCACTACTCTGTTTTCTCTTGCTTTTCTTTCTGACATCAGGGTGGTAGAAGAACCAGTATTTTATCCCAATAATATTTACTTACCTCATCCTACAAGTTAGTCTTGTTACTCTCAGGGCATATACTTGTGCAGGAGATGCTGGATGGTTTTATCAAGGCTGATTACATTTCTACTTCACCCAGTACCAAACTGCTTTGAAAAGTGGCATGTTTCTTTGTGATAGGTAGTTGAGTATATATAAACTACTGAACCAGAACAGGCAGGCAAACACAAAAACAAATTGTGTTCTTACTACAAACCAAAGAACTACTGCATCAGATTTTCTGTTTAACATCTAAATTACAGGACTTCATTAATATGATGTCCAATTTTGATGAAGGTCTTCTGGATTTTATGCAGTATTTTCAATGGAATTATTGATTGTAGGGTTGAAGTCTCATAGGTCAAACTCAGTATTTATTTCACCGTACACTAGGGGTTTTCCTAATATTAAGTTTAAAAGCACCTTTCCCGTTTTCTCTGAAACATGCCTTCTTTAGTAAATGTTACTTCAAAGCAAAGGTAGATATTCCATTTTGGCTGTGGTTTTGATTGGCTCATTTCTTTAGTTAATTTCAGAATTGTCAATCATATCTAGGTACAATATCAAATGTAACTTTAAAGTTATTCCTTTTTTTTTTTTGTCCTAGTACTGACTCATATTTACTTGTACTCTCTCAACACCTTACAAAGTTTTGTAGAGTCCAGTACTGAGAGACTGCAAGGCATTATTATACAAGCAAGGTTCAGTTTCCCACATGATACAGTTTGGCTGATTGCAGTTTGTTTCTTATGAGACACTCTGACCTAATTAATAGCTTTCAGGATCGTTCAAGAAATAAAAGTGTCAGAATGTAAAGAGAAATTGAAAGGAAAACCACCTGTTTAGATTTTAAGTGAATCAAGAGAAAGCTGAAGAAATGCCTGTTACTCATTCTGTACCTGTCTAGTAAATCATCAGAGAATTTGTCTCCAGAACTGTCTGTCAACTTCCACAAACAAACTGCCCTTTTAAAAATTGAGCTAGCTATTGCCAAGAATTTTCTGTACAATCTACATAAAAAAAAGCCTCTGTTACTAGCTCTTCTAAAAGTTTAAGGGAAAACATTTCTCACGAGTTGGCTACAAAGTCCTATCTAACTTCCAATATAATAAAAAAGCCCCAGGGACATGTTAATCCAGTGACTGGCTATTATTCCTGCAGTCAGTGTTTGGTAAACCAGCTTGCTGGAAAAGCTGCACCTAGTCAGTATAAGATCATTATAAGCAATTTTCACAGAAACACAAAAGAATCAATCTTCAAGAAATGTTAAAATAATAAAAAGAATTTATTTTAAAATAATAATATAAACAACTTCCTGTACCTATTTGAAGATAGTGGCCTAGATGGCAAGTTTAACATTATGCAAATGATGTAGTAAATAAGAATTATTTTTTTTTTTGCTTGGTTCTTTGGTTTGGGGTTTTTTTTTGTAAATGGATGTGATTGTCCACTGGTGGTGTGCTAATGACAAATAATCTGAAGGTACACAACTCTTTATATCTTGGTATGCCCATAGGCATGGCAGCTGGAGAGCAAAGGTCTAAAAAAATTGGAGTAGGAAAACTGAATGACCTTTGACACAATTCACACTATGGTACATCAGGGAAAAGACATGGAAGAAAAAAAGCAAAATAAAAGAAGAAACATTTAGCTCAGTTATGCTATAGATCCTGAGACAGTTGAAAATAGTTTCCTTTACAGACTCCAGTATTAATTAAAATCTGCAAAAAGAGAGTGCGCTCTTTTACAGGATTGTCTGTGATTTTTGCAGGAAATTCAGACTTACTATATTCATATATGAGCTTGACAGAATCCTGTATATTGGTTTGAATGCACATGTATTTCAGGTGTGAACCTGCAAAAACAATAAGGAGAATTTAACTGTCCTATCTCCCTGGAGCCAGCTGGCACAAAGTAACCTTTTGCATCATGCAGGATAATAGTCTGGACATGCAATCCACTCAGCTTCTGCTTCTGTTTTCTCTTACACTGTCTCCAGCCTTTCCTGTTTGGTAATTTTTTTATGTTAATGTAATATCCATAATTCTTGAAATTTCTGTCCTATTCTAAATATATTTTTCTATCTCAAAGGTCTGAAAACTAAGCTCTCATAATGTGATAAAATAAATATATTTTATGTAAGTATATACAAAAATAAAATACCTGTATCCCCCAAAAACTCAATACACAAGGTATTGTCTTAAATATATTTTTTTCTTTTTATAGTTCTCCTGATTTCCATGCTTTTCAACCTTATTTCACTTAGTTTCTACTCAGTTTTCATGTTTGCCTGGTCTATTTGCTTTTATTCCAGAATATAAGGCATTCTTTGTATTAAGACTTGATGCTCAGATGATAAAGACTATGGACATACACTTGATCATAAAGGAAGTGATCTCAGACCTTCAATGGACTTTTCACAAAACTAAAAATTCAGATCACGCTTTTACACCTAGATCTTACAATTGGAAACTTCACAACTGCAGCAAGAATAGATTTCTGTCCTGACTTTACCTCCATTTTAAAATCATATTTTGGATTCAAAGTAACTTGGAATTAATTGAAACTTGGCTAATATTTAGATCATTTTATATCATTTAGCTATAAATGTAATAGCAACCGAAACATATCCTGGTCTGGAAACTACTGCTTTTTTTCATCAATCAGCTGGCATTCATGCTTACTGAGGAGACTGGTATTAACAAAGATATTATTTTATTTGGACTGTTCTAGATAATACAACAAAAAATGACCAGTGAAAAATGATCAAAAAGTTATCAATGAATCTTTATAATGTAATCAGGTAATTGCACAGAACAGACAATTGTTCTCACCCCTCATCAATGTAGAATTTGATTGATTATGAGATTGACAAGGGGTTGCTCAGTTCACTTCCTGGAAGTAGCTGTGAGAATGAACACACAATGTAAATTACAAAGCAAAAAACAGATGAAATTCTTGAAAAACCTTTAATATCCATTTGGTTTCCAGTCCACATATCAATTTAATAAGTATACTAGCTACCTGAACAATAACTTGTCATGGGGATATAATGGGGAAATATGGATGGAAAGTGGATGGAGTAATAATAGAGAAGTTTAGATCGAAACTTTTGAGAAGGGTTTCCAGGAGACTGTCGGGAGGAAGGCAGTGGCAAAACTGTGAAGAAATAATTTGGAGGACTGATCTTTCATCTTAGCTGACTTCTTGTGGGAAATTATAGGAAAGTTTTAGAAAGGATATAACCTGAGTATTTTGATCTCTTCACACAGTATCTACCAAATCTTCCACTTCTTTCTTGGTGTCTTCATATTTTTTTGTGCTATATCTCTTAATTTTAAAGTATCTGACCATTACAGAGAGTATTTTGTGATTGAAGTTACAGCACTACTTTGCCAAGCCTTTTTCAATGTTTATCACATATCTTTGATAATAGAGTTTTTCATGCTATCATTATTGTTAGTATTGTCAAAATATGAATTACAGAAAGATTCTGCAAACTGTTCCCCAGTAGTGGACCTTCAAATAGCTTTACTAACATAAAAGTTTTGCATTAGGAGTTGTTGAATAAAAAAATCCTATGCAGTTCACTGTGTTGGCTTGCTTTCTTAAGAAACGTGAAGGACAACTGGATGGTCATCAAGCAAAGAGGTTTGGTTAATATTATGATATTACTTCTGACAGAATGGAAAGGCCTCAATAAAAGATTAGCCATGACAGCCAATTCACTTCGGTTTTGCTGTCTCAGATAATCCAAGAATTGTATCCACTTCTATTCTTCCATGATTCAGCACAGAAGTGATACTTCTCTTAGGAGAGAATTTTATTCTGCTAATTTCAGATCCTTCAGCATCATTGAAGTGCCATCGAGAAATTATTTTTTTTGTTGTTGCTGTTTTAAGACAGAATGACTGTTTGGTTTAATGCTTTCAATTATTTTCTTTTTCTGTTGTTTGGAATAAAAGCTGCCTACCTAGCTTTATTTACATATCAGTGAAAACTCTTGGCAATTT
Source organism: Campylorhamphus procurvoides (assembly GCA_013396655.1). Lineage (NCBI taxonomy): Eukaryota > Metazoa > Chordata > Aves > Passeriformes > Dendrocolaptidae > Campylorhamphus > Campylorhamphus procurvoides. The sequence goes on from WBMV01009271.1 coordinate 967,506, forward strand.
TTCTCTGAATTGACATCTACTCGACTTAGAACTGTGAATTGTAAATTAGGTTTTATCCAGATCTTTCTCTAGTATCAGTGAATGCACTACATTTTCCTCAGATTTCACATTTACAAAAATGTAACCAGAATACCAGAAAAGCTGTAAGCAAAATATGACATAATATTATAATTACAACCATTTTCAATAAGTCAGCACTTCTTTTAGTTTATTTTTCCCTTCTGAACAAAAACAATGTAGGCAATTATTTTAAATTGGGTTACATGAGAATATTATTTGTGTAACAGAAATAGGTTTCTTATTGTAATTAAGTTTAATGGATCTTGCTCTGGAGATGAACAGAATCAGTCTTGAAAATACTAGGTGTCTCCCACAATGGGTATGTACTACAACTCTCTAAAAAGACTTTCTTCAGATAGAGCTGTGTATATAAATGTTTTAGAATTAGGGTTTATTTTTTCTGAGTTTTCAAATTTCATTCTATCACACAGATTTTGGGGTTTTTTTCATTGCTATGGATAAATGTTTCAACATACTATATCATCCTGCATCAAAGAATATTGAGTGAGAACTGCCACACTGACAAAGAGCAATGAGTTGTGTATAAGAATCAGACCACCGGTGCATGGTGAGTCATGGGAAGCTGTAACAGTATCTACATAGAAAATCCAGGCAAGAGGATCTGGGCATTTTCTACTTAATTGTGATAAAATGTGGAGGTCTATCACAAACTATAAACTGGACACAAGAAATGCAATTCCCTTTGTAGAAAGTGTCAGTAAAATTAAGGAACCAGGACTAAGTCTTAAAGATAAAGTGCTAGGGACCAGATTTGACAACTTGCCATTTTTGCTGTAATACTTCTCATATAGCTCTTCTTTTAATTCAGTCTCCTCTTACTGAGCTTTTCACTTGGCATATTTCTTGACCCTAGGTTAAAAATAAATAAAAATAACTAAACCACAAAACAGACAAACAAAAAAACCCTTAAAAAAACTCCAAAAATAAACCACCACAGAAATATTACTTTTAAAATTTCATTTGTCTTCAAATAATTTTATCATTTGAATGTTTGTGGCTCTTGGATGTTTGCATCTGGTAGTTCTAGTATAAGTGAAATAGAAGAAATGATGCTCATGCTAAAAGAAATGTTAAGATGAGGAAAAAATGGTGTATGAGCAAAAATAACAACTTAAAATGTTTTAGAAAGGGAGAGATCCATTGAACAAAACATTATGAGCTTTGGTGTGAGACTGTAGAAACTGGTCAAGATGGAAAAAAAAAAAGAAAAAAGAGATAGAGAAACCACAAAAATACACATATGGAAAAAAATAGATCAGTTTAAGTAGGTACAGGGGGGTTAGGTTCAGAAAGAGCAAATAATTAAACCACATTTCTGGCGATATTCTCTCTTCCCTTTGCAAAAGCATTGTCAGGTGAAGGTGAAAAACACACAAATAAAAAATTGACTTAAAAATTCAGCAGGCATTCAGGAGAAAAAAACAGATAAAGTTTCATACCAGACATAATTAGTATTACTGATTAATCTAAACAGCATGTAAACCTGCTCCAATCTGAGCACAGAAAGAGGGAAAATACAATCAACATGAAGGTAACTAAATTCAGGCAGAACTTAAAAGAAATGTGTTTAGAAAGTGCCTTTGGGAGCTATTGTTGAAAATTTCTTTCTTATTGCTAAGCATTATTTTGCTTTTGTGCAAAAATAGACCCAGCTCTTCTTTCACCTGGGAGATTTAGGCTAAACCTTCAGGATGACAATCAGTGCTAGCTCCAGAGAAATGGAGATATTCATTCTAAGTGGTCAGGTTCACAAACCAGAAGTACAGTCACATTGCCAGAGAACATTTAGTCACCTTGTATTAGTCTGATGGAGCTGTGTTGTATTTCTGGTAGTACCTACGTTGTGCAGTTAAAGTCAACAAGTGTATTCACTGCATCTTCACTGGCCATATACATTTACCCTTACAAAGCCCTGCCAGCACCACCATTCAGCGCGGTTGTTATTAATCGCAGTTGTCACTAATTGATTTCATGTCATTGATGAAGCATCTTGCAGAATACTTCAGTAACACTTGGTGAGGCTCATAATTTTTCTTATTCTGATTTAACTTTATTGATCCTCTCCTGAGAGGAACAGCACCCCTTGCAGCTTTATGGGACCATTCAAACAATTTAAGAATGATTTATATTGCCCTTAAGGAAAAAGATATCAAGACTTGTTACTCACATGCTGAGATTTCCCTGAGATCTCAAGCTATCAAAATACTAAACACAAGTCAGAATATACTTGAGTAGTAGAAAGCACTGCAAAACTTTATAATATTATTAGGCTTCATATTATAATTGGGTGATGCTTCCATTTAACATGCAATTTATTTTATTCAATATTGATAAGATTTAATGGATGATGTATTTGATTCAAGGCTTTGATACAAATGTAGAGTCTTAATTAACAAGTGATATATTTGATGCAGTGAATAATGCATCTGATTTAATAGAGGATGCACTCTATCTGCAGCTGAAGGTGATTGGTCTTTTTAGTGAGAGATTAATTCATTTCAGAAGATGATGTATCACTTTCAATATGAACTAAATCAAATTTTTAATACATTTTTTTTCAATGTGCAAAGTAGCACAAGGAACAAGTTTGCCCTCAAGTGGACTTCAAAGGCAGATCATACCTCCAAGGCACCAGGCAGGGTGAATCAGTAGTTAATTCATTCATGTTATGATAGGGTGGAACCAAGTTCTAATAAGCTACTGATTTCTCAGTCAACCTTTGCTTTATTTCTAAGTAAAATTATATTAAATGTATTTAATTAGTGACCCACAAAAGTGTGATAATTTATTAAAAAGGATTGAAAATAATACTTGAAAAATTCAAGGTGCAAAAGGTATTTGAATTTCAGTCACTGAGGATGTAATACAAAATGAAATTACATATTTAAGCATGCACTTATCTTAGGTCACAAAAGAAAAAAAGGCAAATTTACAATACGTACTTTAATTTTATAAATTCGTCTCACCAGCACCAGTGGTTTTACACCTTGTAATTTTGGGAAACTACCCCTTTTTACCTAAATCATCAGAAAGAGTCAACGGGAGAGTTTCAGTTTACACCACTGGAGTTTTCAGCTCCTGTATATAGACAACTTACCAGGTTTATCACATTGAAAACACAGGACGGCTACATGGAGTCAATATTTCATTTACACTTGCTGTAATGTGAAACCTCTCTGTTCTCTTATTATTCTATCAAGCCTTTATTTTTCTGTTCACAGCTCCATAAATTCAATACTCTATGCTTTTAATCTAATTTGTTGACAAGTGAAAATGACATAGGTTCAAGACAATGCCAGCTAGGTTTTTTTAAATTACATATTTAGAACTATAAAAGTATTAGGACATGCATATATAACCCAATGAGAATATAATGGCTGTCATATTAGTACATAATATTCCTAGGAATTTAATTATAAACATCTGACTGTTTGGTATTTAAACAGGAAAATGACTGTTCAAGCACTATGCAGTTAAAGAATAATAAACCTTCTGGCATATTCTTCTCTCAAATGCTGCACTCAAAAATAGAATTAAAAGACATTCAACAGCAATGAAAACTATTCTGAGGTAAACTGTTTTATCTTTCTAAATATATGATGGAAGTTAGCACTGTCAGTTTAGTGCATACCAAAATGACAAGCTAGAAGGAAACTAAGAAAAAATATTTTTAATTTTAATCCTTGTTTCAATTTTTTACCCAAAAGTAAAAACTTCCCATGTAATCATAGCACAAAAAATAACATTGATAAAAGATTATGAAAACATTAATTAAAAACAAAAATGTGGATCATATTTCACAACATTAAAAAAAGTGTGAGTCTTAATTATGCTTAGAAAACAATGGATAGTGTATGAAGTAGGACAAGATTTACAGGTCACAATTTTTGTCGGATTGTGACACCTATTTCTGCAACATAAAGACTTGATGTGTGAGAGAACTCATTGAGAAATAATTATAAAGTTGCATCTGTATGACCATTATTAACGCTTAATAGGTGATTTCATAAGATCATAAGAAATTGTGAGCTGTCCATAACTTAGCTCCCTATAACTACAGATTCAAGCTATTATGCTTCCTTTTTCAGTGATCACAAAATATTAACCTCAACGTTCGGAAAATAAAAACACTATGCAATGGCACATGTATATATTATCTATATCATACATTGCAAATGATTCAAGCTGCTAAAAAGTTAATCATACAAAGATGTCCCTGGTAGTGGCAGGATGGTTGGAAATAGATATTCTTTATGGTCCCTTCCAACCCAAACCATTCCATGATTCTACATCTTCTTCCATTTCCCAGTTTATGGCAGAAAAATACCACTGCAGGATTAAAATTGAGAAAAGATAACGTAGTATTTTATGAGATACGGTATAGGAAAAAGTAGTTAAAGGTAAGAATGTTTTCAGGGAGTATAAATTGGTTTTTCAGTTTAGCACTAAGTACTCTTTGTCCTCTTGATGTGACTATGGAAGCAACAGAGGACAATTTTTTTTCTCTGCTCTTCCTGAGGTTCTGAATTACAACATTTTATTTTGGTGCTGGATTAGAAAAGGACATGAAATCTACATCAAGTCTCTCATACATTCTTGTTGCTAGAAATTGTCCAGCTAGTAGAGAGTTGCTGGAATTCATAATTTTAGGCCACTCTTTAAGGTGAGAATCCATAAGAAGTTAAGATGAATACATGCTAGTAATTTTTCAGATACTGGCTATAGGCAAAGGATGAGGAAAGATAAACTTTTAATGGTTACAGAAAATGTCCACATACCACAGGATGCTTTCAAGGGTTCCTGGATATTTGATCCTCTGGCTTGTTTCAGGAGTGTATCCTTCTCTTATGGAAGAAAGTAATCATTTTTGGATCCAAAATAATCTCCTGAGAACTGTAATATCCCATGGATTTTACTTCTTAATAAGATTGATAGGATGGCTTGCTTTTGAAATTATTGTCATGATAATGGAAGATTCTCTTCACAGAATCACAGAATGGGTCAGTTTGGAAGGAACGACAGTGAGTTATCTGGTTCAACCTCCTTTCTCAAGCAGGGTCAACCCAGAAAACACGGCGCAGGATTGTGTCCAGATGGCTGTTGAACATCTCCAGTGAGGGGGACTCACAGCCTCTTTGGACAGTCTGTTCCATCAGTTTCTGCCTGTTGCCTCTTGTCCCATTGCTTGGCACCACTGAGCAGTGCCTGGTCCTCCCCCTGACACCTCCCTGCAGACACTGACAGACATTGTTCAGGTCCCCCCTCCACTGTCTCTTCTCAAGGCTGAACAGGCCCAGTATTCTCAAGTCTTATTTGGTGCTGATGGATGTTTGAATGACAGGGTTGCATGTGTGAAGCAAAAGAAAGCAGGAACCAGGACAACAAATTAAAAATAGAAAATGCATTTCTGTAACAAAATTTCTGAATTTACATATTCGCCTAACAAAACAGTGTAATATTTTGCTTGAGGTGTTATATTTGAGGACACCTAAGGGCATCAGACCAGCTGAGAAAAAAGTTGGATTGTCATGGGTGGAATACTGGCACATTCTGCATCCACTCTGCCTGTCAGGAGTTGATAAATATGATCAAGAATGCCTAGGTTTTCTCTCCAAAATTGGCAAACAGTTAACTCATTCTGAAAGAAAACCCACTAATGAAACAATGTATGTATAATGTGGATTTTTAATAGCATAAGTACTAGTTTCATTAACACTAGCACATTGGGCCCTAGGTGCAATAGGGACAACACCAAAATGGCAGTTTACACATTTTTGAATTACCCATAAAAATGACAGTTTCTGAAAAACATATGTAGGATGTATTAAGAGATGCAGCTGACTGGCAGAATGAACAGTGTCATTGGAACTAACTTTACTCTTCCTGACTCCCGGGAAAAAGCAAACGCAATAGAAGAGATTACCAAAAAAAAAAAAAAAAAAAAAAAAAAAGAGAGTATAGACTAATGAGGAGAAAAATCATCAGGAAGGTAAACTGAAGGGAGAGAAAAAAGCCAGTTTGGTAATGTGCTTGACATAGGCAGATGAAGAGAGATATATTATTTTATTCTCATTTCATTTCTCTAGACAGAGGGACTAGAACACTACATTATGGGATATTCATCAGTATTCCATTTTTTAACCACCATTTTCTTTAAAAAAGGAAAGGAAAGAATAAGTAAACACTTTAAACATAATGAATATATTCTCCTTTTTTAAAAAAATATTTGGAGTAATTTTTTTTTTTTTAGTTAATGAAGCTTCAAGGAATGCTTTTGGAGTATGAGAGTAGTTGATTTGAGGAAAGGAAGAGTTGGACTTGATGATCTTCAGCCCCAAACATTCTGTGATTCTATTACTTCATCCTTAAATAAAATGTAAAATTCAAAATTAAAGTAACTTTAAGGATTTCTCTTTCCAATCTAAAATTACTCCAAGAAATGCAAACTTTGTGTGTAGTGGTCAGAGGAATCATAGTCACTTTTTGAGACATTAAAGTGTTACAAAGAATAATTTAGCCCAATCTCTTAGTCAAATTCTAGAAAGGGAGGGGGTGGGGGAGAGATAAAAAGAAAAAAAACCAAAACACTCAAACCCAAAAGTCAGCCAACGAAACAATTAAAAAATGGAAAAAAAATAAAACACTGAAATTGTATGAAAAACTGTATAACAATTTTTTTCAGTGAGGATAAGGTTTGAAGAAATGTGCATAACCATAATGAAGATGCTGATTTTAGTTCCAAAATCCCAGGAAAAAGGAAATGAGTTTGGACAGAAAAGAAAACCACCAAATGTGGAGATAGAAAAGAAAGAAGCTCCATATTTACCACAAAGGAAATGGGGTGTGGGGAAAAAAAGTTGACAGTAAAAGACTACAAGTGCTTTTACTGTTTTTCCAACCTTTACACTTCTTGTGCTAAGAAATAAGCAGTGCTGGAATTTTTGAAGAGTAACTGATTTCTCTGTCAGGTTTTTGAGAAGAAAAATAAAAAGCGGCCTCAGGTCAGAGCTTTGATAAAGGTATGTTTAAGTTACTGAGGCATCTCATTAAGCCATTTGTGATGTTGAAGACATAGGGCAGCTTCAAACTGAGCTAGGCTCCACCTTCCTGAATGTGTGAAAAACCAAAAAAGACTAGAAAACAAACTGTACCAGAGAGGATGCAGCTGAAGGTCTTGGATGCAGCTCGCTGACCTCCACCAAAACTTATTAAGTACAGGACATGATGTGCTGGGTCTGCAGAAAGGCAGCAGCCTCAGAAACACCCAGCAGTGGAAGTTTACACACTTATGATGAGTTCCTCAGTTTTGTGTACTTTGTTTTGTTTTAGTTTTTCCTTAAACTGCTAACTCAAACTATAAACATTAAAAACTTAAAAAAATATCCCTGCCAGGCCTCATCTCCCTCTAGATCTCCTTTTATTAAGATTCTTTTCATTAAAAAAGATAATATAGTCAAGGTTTATGTTATGTTTGTACTTACCAAGCATGTATTTTTTTACAGAAATAATTTTTCAATTAATATATTATTATCTGATAAGTACTATAATGAGGTAAAGAAAATTCATTAAATAATTACATAGAAAAAAGGCTTAAAATATACAGAGACATAAGGACTTATAAACTCATTGCACTGTAAATTAAACAGTTTTTATGAGTCCCTGTATATGTTTGATCCAGTAGAATTCTGCTGTTTTGAAATGGTGGATGGATGTTTGTTTTAGTTTTCGAACAACTGTTTATCCATTGTTATACTCAACATCTTGAATGTTGTCTGATGAGAAGGAGGTTATTCTGTAAAACCTACAAGTAGGTTGTTTGAGAAAGTCCCAACCTGAAACTTCCAATAAACGGAAACATTTAAAGATATATGTCCCAAAAAAAACCACCGTTTTTATGGAACTAGTTTGGTTCTGTAATTAATGTGAAAAATTAATCTAAAGGAGTACTTTACAGTTTATAGTTTACTTAACATTTTAACATTCACTCTAAATTGATCATATCTTATATAATTTCAAAGCAATGCATAATGACATTATTAATAGTTTAATAAAAAAATTAACAGAATTTTCTAATTTTTGTTCCATTAAAGTACAAACAGCAAAAAACACACCACCATGAGGAAATATCAAAATACTGTCATGTTCTTGTGGAAAATCAGGTAAGAAAATTGTCTGTGACATGAAAACAGAGGCAGTTCGGAAAAGTAGCTAAATAAAAGGGGTTGTGGTTGCTGGTACAATCTTTATGACTTTGTGTGTAAAGGAGTCACCAGCGGAGGCTCACTGGTCTATGAGAATCCTGTTTTATGGAAGAAGGTTAAAGGTATGTCAGGTGAAGTATTTTAGAACAGGAATACTAAGGGGCATAAGAGAGTCTAAGCTACCAGAAAATAGGGAAAATCATTGTTAAACATATTAAGTAGTAACACTGGTAGACAAGAATTAGAGTGGAAAAGTTGGTCAGAATGACCTGTTATTAAGCAGGAAAGATCTTGTTCTCTCTTCCATAAATAATTGGAATATTTCATTTGGTTTACAGTTTATGGTGTGATAAGTGGTACAATAACTGAGTTTTTCTTACGGTTTAACTATGCTAAAATAGCCCAAAAGCGCTTCATTCTTTCAGGTTTTACCATGTACTCAAGATTACAATAAATTCAATATCATAAGCATTCATTTTATTATAAATTATTTAGAAATCTTAATCTTATTTAAAATTCTACTGATTATTACCCTCCTACTTACAGTTATTTCAATAAAAATAAGAAATTAAATTTTATCCTTAAAAATTGTAGCGATTTTTTCTTATGAAAGAAATGAGAGATTTTATAAGAAAGGACATGTAATTGTTAATGATTTCATAGCTAGAAAGGATAAAACTGTGTTCTTCTTCTATGAGCTTTTCTTATTCAATTTTCCCAAACCTTGTGTCTATACTAGTGACCTGAACTATGTGAGGTTGTTTACAATAGCATTATAAATAATCTTGAAATTTAAAAAATTCAGATCTCAGTAATGGCAAACTCTTATGATCTTATGACACATTTTATATGGTATGTTTTACTGGATGCTATAGAATTTCCAGACACAAAGCTTTAAGTTGAAGTGAAGACTTCAATTTATATCAAGAATCAGAAGAAAAGCTAAAAAAAAAAAACAACAGAGTTTGAAGATAGAAAAATGACCTTTCAGTAGGAAGTGGGCTACTGCGCTTCTCCCAACACTCTCCCAGATTTCCTGCACATCCTTAAACATGCCAGATTGATCATCACTTTTTCTAAGGAGAATAATCAATATCCCTCAATAAAAAAGCATCATGGTGTTGGGGTACGCAGCTACACCACGTGGAAAAGGAACAATGAAATGGATTAATGGAGCTGAGTGACAAAGAAAAAGAGCTGGACTAGGACTGTTTGTTGATATTCTTATATTTTAAGACAGCGTTTGGATGTTACAGGTCCCCTGGTTGATATTTTAATACGTAGGTTCTATGCTCTCTGTTTAATGTATTGAAAATCCCTTTGTTAAAATGGCGTCTTTCTTGCCCCTCACAAAATTTCTGCATGCTGATTGGCTCGGTTTTTCTGCAGCAAAGCGTTACCTTATATGGTTATCCCATTTCTATATATGGCTCAGACCTTCCCCTTCCTTCCCTCTTATGGAAGAAGATTTGCACGCTCCTCCCCAAGTTCCGCCATCATCTAGAATGTTCTTCACCGACCCCTATAGAAGTCAGAGCCATGTTCTCAATAGATGCCATTCCGCCTTAACCCCTACATGGAGTGAGTTGTTGTTTATTCATCCTCGAAGGGTTATCCATCATCAGGGTAAGTTTCTTGCGTTATTATCGTGATCTGTACTTGTGGGTATTAGAAGGGAAATTTTGGAGCTTCTGACTTTTCCTCCATTGTTTTAGAGGAAAAACTCTTGTCAGATAACTTATGTAATCAATTTCCATTTTAAAGGCAATTACACAATTAAAATAATTAGAGAGGGTGCACTGGGGTTTGATTCTGTTTTCAAAGCACTGGGTGTCCACTTCTCATGTGAAATTATTAGTCGATATTTGACAATCTGCCAGTCCAGGCTCTCATTTCCTCCAGTCTGTCCAATATCTTGGTTTTGCATCTCCATGACAGTAATATCTTTGAATGGCTGGTTAACTGGGGTAGCATAATTATATAACCCAGTGACTTCTTGTTTATAATGGCCACTGCCAAAGGCATAGCAGACTGATGCTGGACAAAGGCAGCAAACCACTTAAAATACCGGTGATTACAAATGAGAAACCTGGTTAACTACAGAGGCAAACAGCCACCTATAAAAGGCCTAAATTTTCTGACCAGAGAATCAGCAATGATACCTCATCAGATATGGGTTGTTCTTTATGAAGAGTTGAGTATTCCTCTCTAGAGACCAAGTGGATCTCATGCTACAATAAGACAAGAGATCTTATCTTTTTTGCTCGTGGTCATGAATAAATCATATTTCACTATCCTCTTTGAGAAGATTCAATTGACTGACCAGGTCAGAGGCTAGAAGATAGCAGAGATACTTCATGATTCAGTATGTTTTGTTAACACATCTAAGAGAATTTATTTTCAAGTGATCCACATAAAGTTTGCAAGATGCTTTTCATGTTCTCAGTATGGAGAACAAAAGTCTCTCATTTATTTTAATTAATCTATATTCTACGGGGAAAGAGAGTTATATCAATTCGAGATCACATCACTTCATGAAGACAGCAGAAGAATGAACATATTTTATGGCCCAGTTAATCATCTATGACTTTGACTATTACCTTCTTTGAAATTTAGGTTCACAGTGTAATAATAAATTATTCATTTCAGGCATGTTTAGATGAGCATGAAACCTGCATATCCATTGCTGAAAAATACCTAATGAGAGATGAGCAAAGTAATACTTTTTCAACTTCCAGAGCCCAACGCTTGCGCCTTGGTAGAATTTCCTGAAATAATCACTTCTTTGAAAATTAGTCCTTATTACGCCTGATAGCAAGAAATAGAAATTGACAGCAAAGTATAGAGGTCACCACTCATCCCTTATGCTATTGCTGTAGTTTGGCAGGTGCGTTCAACGCTGGGCCAGGCAATGCTTTGTAAAGGTTTGTAAATCCTGTGTACTATTACCTCTCAGTATGACAGGTTTGTATCAATTATAAATGAAATTAAATAAAAATATCTTTAACTTACTCCGGGTTAAGTGTAACCTTGATGGTTTCTGTGTCTCTGGATAAATCACAAAAAGTATTTTCATGCTATATTCATATTGAAATATTAGAATACTAATTTTTCCTTATCATAAGCTGCAGTAAGCTATATATCCAAATATGCCTTTCAAACAAAATCTACTAGCTTTTTGGGGGGCTAAGGTTAATATTTTCTCCTCATTGTCTTCCAACAATATCTCTATCTTGCTATGTTCCCTCATACATAAAAAGACCCCAAAGTAGTCCCCAGAAATACTTTAAGACCTAGAAGCTCTTGTTGAACAGAGGAAAGGATTCCTATTTGACTGGCAGCATTGGGTATTATTTCCCACTCTCTGAATTTTAATGCAGCTATGTGCAGGTGAAACGACAAGTTTCAGTGTTACAAAGTCTGATAATTGACAAGTGTGGATAATGTTTGCTCTGTCTGATGGATAAGAAAGAAAAGGGCTTTATTTTGTAGAAAGGAAAAAAAAAAGTGTAACCATAATCAAGACAATTATATGCTTCCATTGATGTTAACCAAGAGAAGAGAGTAACAAAAAGCATACTTTACATAAATTTCATCCCTTTTGGACAAATGTGTAAATTTTGAAACAAAAAAAAACCACACTAGTTTTAATATCAGGTAAGCTCTACTTATCTTTGGAAAAATCACTGACTACAGGATAAAGTCCTAATATTTACTACATTTATACAATTTATAGAAACAGCTTTTCATAGAATATTAATTGCTGCTATAAAACTTGCCTATTTGCCCTGAAATAAATGTTATCAGCATCTCCAGTTTTTCCTTACTGCTGATAATGATACTCCAAATTGATAGTGAACTGCATTACCATTTAAATGGAAAGGACCTCTGAATTAGCAAAACACTAGTATCTATTCAGATGCAGCATATTCTGGACTAGGGTTTTTTCCCTACTTGAATGTACACATTTATGAAAAGTTACTTCTGTGCAAAAAATCAAAGTATTGGAGGGGAGGGATTCTTTGTGACGTTCAGCAAGGTATATAGAGTAGACACTGTGAACCAAGTCCTGCAGAATTACAAACTATGCCAGACAGCTAGAAGTCAAGTGTAAAATTGTGCTGGAGTCAGAGGGAGCCTGCTTTTTTTCAGTTTTTTTTTTAACAATATAAGCTGTTGAATTACTGCTATTTGCAGCCTAGAGCAAATGGCAGGACAGGGAAGTGGTGCAGGGATTGGTGATGCCAGCCTGTCCGTCTCTTCTGCACAACAGGGAGGATCTATCACTATCGACACCGAGCACATCCATGACTCCAAGAGCTTTGGTTTCCCGAGTCCTTTTATTCTTTGCTGTTAATTCCATCTCAGTCTGCAACAAAGAGGAGAAAATTGGCTGAATAAGGAAGCCACAGTGTCCCTCATTCTGGGATGCAGAGGAGTTTGAGTAGTGGGGACAGACAGGCTCAGGCCTCTGCTGGAGCTTAGCCTTTAAGCTCAATATGTGATGATGATGATGCAGCAAAGACTTAAATGAGACAGAAAGCTTAGACAAAAAGGGTCTGGTTCTAGGACAGGCTTTTTTTGCTTGTTTTTTGTTCTTTCCCCAGAATGTATTATCTTGGTCACGCTAGAAATGCAGGACAGGCTTCTGTGAAGAACTGTCTTTAGGATGTTAGCACCTTGAGGTGTGCAGGTCTTCCCTCAGTGCAGTGAAGATTTCTTAGGAAAGTTATTTCCTTCATCTAGATTACTTCTAACATCAATACTTGAAGTCAGAGTATGCAATATCATCCTCAAATGTCGCACAGGTGCTGATGAAGTTTGAAACCCTGGTTTGAGATCCTCCTCCTTCCCTTTCCACCCACTGATGCTGGTTGAGACTGTGCTCTCCTCAGCTGTATCCGGGCTGAGCTGGCTGGGATAATTGCCTGAGTTGGGGTCTGGCAGTCACTCCTATCCAACACCCTGCTCACAGCAGGATGCCCGCCGTGCTGGCACTGCAGAGCGCCTGCTGCGCTCAAGGGTTCTCACCCCACAGTCCACGGCAGGCACTTCGGTGGTTGTGACAATGCTTTGAGTTCCCTTTTGAGTCATTGTCTCTGAGCTCAGGGATTTTGCACAGAGTAATTTCCCCTGAGTGACTTCAGTGACTCTAGTTATGAAAAGTGAGCAGTAGGCCTCTATCTAATTGTGGATTTAGACTATCATGAAGCTACTTTAAGTAGCATTACTTTGATAAATCCTTTTTCTTGAATGCATTGCTCTTATGGAGACTAAATTTTGTATCCCTAAATGAAAGCTCTATTTGTATTTATTAAATAGATCAAAGTCTTTATAAATGCTTAATTTCATTTATTAAGACAATTGAGTTTATTGCTATAAAATCATGCTTTTATAGCCACTAGGCTCTGTCTTCTCATGATCTGTCCTGTTTTGTAGTCAGAGGATTAGTTTTTTTTGATTTTGATGCACTTGACTTCAGCAACATGTAGGCATGTGGAAGTCTCAAAGATATTCAGATCCTTTGTTTTCTAAAAGTAAAGGCCATAGAAAAGATGAGTCCTCCTAGTCTTCCTCCCAGTAAACATACATTGAGAGAAGCCACAGACTGATTAGGAGATTTGGTGTTTTATAATATTCTTACAAAGTCCATCTCGTATCTTGACCAAAAAAGGTACATAGTATTAATCTAGATAACCAACACTTCAGACTGTTGTGTTAACCTCAAATGTATTTATTTCATTATGAAGGGAAAGTAAAATTGCATCTATGCCCTTCGGGGATTTGTTTTGTTTTGATCAGATTTGTTTTGTTTTCTTCTTTTTGTTCCCATTTGAAAAAAATGTGGCAAACAGATTCCACCATCCCTTTTTGCTTATTTTAAGTAATCGTCAGGAAGATGCTGCAGAAGACTCCAATAGACTAATCAATAAAGGAATCCTAGATGATCAACCATGTGGCATGCTGGCTAAGAGCCAATTTCTCTCCTTATTAACAAAAACAGTCTTTGGATTTCTTATTAATCCCCCTTGAGAACTAACTAGACGAACATGCTTTGTGAAAGAGCTTGTGAGGATACTGATTTTTTTACTGAAACTGTTCTCAGGGAAGAATAACTACTCTGAAGACACATGTTAGATACACAAGCTGTTCTGTATTATCATAGAAGGTACTTTTTTTATCCCAGCCATGGCTCCTAGATTAGACAATGTTGAGACTTGATAGACACTGAATTTGTTCAAAAATGAAGATTGATATACATCAAAATAAACTTAAATGCATCAAAATAATTACCTAGTCAATACTAGTTCCGTTGATGTCTTTAAACAGCTTCAATCACTCTCTGGTATGAATGCAGATGTCACAAATTCTTTAATTGGATTTCTGCTGAAATTGAGAATTAATTACTTTGACTAGACATTTGTGCTAGTCTTGCCCAGTATGCATGCGTATCGAAACAACACAAATAATGTGGAATACTTCAGTGTAGAAGTAAAACAGTTTTTGCTTTAGGAGTTAGACATTATTAGCAAAGATGTAATAATTTTTAAAATGAACCTGTAAAATTTACTTTCATGTGAGCATATGGCTTGTTACTATGTTGGCATCACTGTTGAGATATTAATTGTTTACATTTACATAACACACTGCCAGAAAACCTATATATTTATTATAACTTTTCAATTATAATAATATTACTGAATATTTTACCTATCATTCATGTGCCATAGAGGGGTACCTAATAATAAAATTTGTAGTTAAAATTCCTTAATGCTGGGTAGGAAATCAAAAATATTATTTCCTGACCTTGGCTCATCTAACCTATGTCATCTGATGAGCACTTCATTAGAAAGACAGGACGGAAGGAGAAAGAAAGAAAATTACACTTAACAATACAATATTGGGACATACCAAATAAAATTTTTGAAAATTATCTGAGGTTATTTTAAAATTTTAGATACTTAAATGGTAAGCCCCAGATGGATATATACATATAGAAAATTTTAAATAAAAGCACTCTGTCATACAATTTCTGTGAATAGGAAATGTGTTATAGCTCCAAAATATTTGGGGACTAACTTCGTAAAGAGAGTAGTCTTTGTTATAATTTGCACCATGTTATTTGATGCTATCAATTGAGTGATCGTTCTTGATCAGTCTTTTCTGATCCTCTGTCTTTAAACTTTTTTTGATTCGTAGATATCACTTCTCTCCCAAATGTTTCTGTTTATGTTTCTATTTAATCAGGTCTTTCACTATAGTGTTTTTTGGGGTTTATTGTGTTTGTTTGTTTGGGGTTTTTTTGTTTGTTTTGGCTTTTTATTTTCCTGAATAGATCCTATTCTTAAAATTTTTGGTTTTGCCTATTTCTTACATAATAGTGATTTCAAATATTTTTTTTCATGAGCAGAAAAATTAATAAGCTCAAGCTCATCTTAATTTCCACAAGTTCAACTCTTTCAGGTTTAGAAACATGGGCAATTGAATATTGTCTGTGGAAAAAGTGGTTTGATGAGGAATAATGCATAAGAGAGACAAAAAAAACCCCACACACATCCAAAATTTACAATGAGTTTGAGATCTTTATTGAATTTGGGTCATATATTGTGATAACATTTTCCTATGTGCTTTTGCTATTTTAACTGCTTCAGTACTTTGGAAAAGCCACTTTCTTTTTGATGGTAGAGTATTGTGAGATCACTGCACTGCATACACTTTAAAGTTAAATCAGCACCTGCATTGATTTGGCTTGACAACACTCATACTTTCGTGTGTGTGTGTGTTCCTTAGCTATACAAATGAAGCACAAGAATTTTTGGGCAAAAAAAGTTTTAGAAAATTAGCAATTTTCATGGACTACTAGAAGATATTCAAGGTGATCAAATTCTGAGCTTGTAAATGTAAATATTCATCCTGAAAACTTGATTTTTAAGGGCTCCAATCAGAGAACAAACATCCTGTGTAATTCATGTATCTAATCAAAGCTAACCAACACAGCCTGAATTTCAAATGTCAAATGTTTGCAGTAGGCAAACAACACACGTAATTCTTCATCTGTGCATATTCAAATAATCTCTGTGTGAATCAACACAAGTTACAAAAAGAAGTTGTATTCATCACAGTATTTACTCAGCTCTTGAGAGCAGCACAAATAGCTGTAATGCAAGGTTTCTGATTTTTTTTTTCTAATTGATCAACAGAATAGTAACATTTTTTTCACACCATTTTTATTGTTTTCCCATAAAGAATATTATTCTTATGGACCTAAGTACACAGAAAGGAAAATCATTCTCTTGAAAAGACTTTTGTCAATTCTCCGTGATTCCAATAACCGCACTTTCCAGTCATCTTTTCAAACATATTTTGGGTTTCATCTGATAGATTGAAATTTTAAGGTCATGGTGCATTTTTCATGGTTTGAGGGTTTTTTCCACCTCATTTCAGTTTAGCTAACTTAGTTTATCTGTATTATTTCTGCAGTGTTTTGTGTCCATTTATAGCCTAATACTGATGTCAATATATACCATTATTACACCACCCCTAAAATTTCTCTATTGGTTCTTGTTAAAACACCCCATTGATTTAAAGGTCTCGTTACCTACCAGGGTGTGTTCTGATTCTTCGACCTCTTCATACTCCTTGGTGGTGACTTCAGTTAGTTGCATGATTATCAGATGATAATGTGGTAGCATTAAAATGAATTAGCATGTAATTACTGTTGTTCCCAAGGGAGATAGGGTACTTAAAATAAAACAGTGCATGTTATATCATGAAAAGCTTGAAGCAATGTATTTCCCCTGGTACACTCAGATATCCACAGCTCTTGCTTTCTACAGTGCGTTCATGGTACGAAATCCTAGAGGAGATTTGGAAACAGCTGATGAACATCTGCTTTTGCATCTTGGGTTATTCATGTCAATTTTAAAATCTTTAATTTTTGCAAATACTTGATAAAGTGATTTCATATGATCTCATTTGGATAGTCACATTCCCATTGGCATTTATTTACTATAAATATTATCAAGATTAAACATTATAGCTTGCAATAATGAACCACCAGAAAATTGTTTTAACGTATCAGAACTAATTAATTCAATTTAAATATTAAGCAATATTTAAAAAATACTAATGTCTCAGTAGTATTTCATAACTTGAGTTATGAAGCGAAAGCTGTTACAAGCAGAAAAAATGCTTAATTTATTGGACACATTATTAATTACATCTAGTATTTAATTTGAAGAACTTCCTTTTAGAAGTCACTTTGTCAAAGTGTCCTTATGCAGGACTAGATGAGTGGAATTCTTCTCCGTAGTAGTGTATTTACCTCTGTTGCACTGCTGGATCTGGACAACAAAGCAGGAAGCTAAATGGAAAAGCAGTTTGTGCTTCAGTATTGATTAGTTTTCTAAATATCACATTTTACTGCTCAGACTGTTTTCTCAAGAATACTTCTGTCTTTCAGCTGACAGCATTTAGGAATTAAAAATGTACATAGATTGGAAAATTACACAGCTAATAAGGATAGTTCTAACCCTAACTGCCTTCTTTTTGAGATAAGATCCAGAGAATCACAACAGCAAGTTCTATAACAAGGGGCAAAGTCTAAGAAAAGTAAGAAACGAGAAAGTGTTTGCTTGCACTGCACTGTAGTGCAATGCTTTGCTGGAAAACCACTAAAGATTAGGTTCATGACTTCCATGGCTTCGGTGTTGATTGTCGACTCATGTAGGGAATTCCTTCTTCGTCATAGGACCTAATACAACTACATTCAAGTCACATTTCTTGAAGCACAAAAAGTTAAATGTTTTCAGCACCTAATTCAAAATACTTACTATCCAGAAAATCTGAGACCTGTGTTTTTTAAAGTACTTTGTGGATATTATAGGTAAATATAAATTTTAAGCTGTAAAAAACACATTGTGTGCTGTTACAGGTAATGGACATGAAATGTAGAGTGCTAAACTTTCAGTGATAATGGAATAATCTTCTATCTGACATACAAAATTGCAATTTCTTTTTCTTATGTTAAAACATTTTTAAAATTTGTACTAATACTTCCAAATGGAAGTGTGTTTTTTGGTTGTTTTGTTTTTTCTATGAACTTAAACATGGTTGGGGAGAGAATAATAAAAATAGCAGCATGTATTCATCCATTCCATGAAACAAAATCCAGTGAAAATACCTGAAGAATCGATACATAGGCTTGAAAGTAAAATTAAACAAAAAATAGCCCCCAGCCAACCAACTTTCATTTGCAGAATAAAAAAAGACAGAACAACATTTGTTTCTTATCCTCAGGTATTACTTGCATTTTTACTGAATTCCAGATCGTATTGGTCAAATCGTTTCAGCAGTGAATGCAGAAATAGTTACATGAGCATCTACAGATACCTATCCAGGATTTATTTGTTCAATATGTACCTTAAAAGAATTAAGAAGTATATTAATTTTCTATTATTTTATTTCTGCTTTTTCATAAAAAGATGTAACAATGACTTTAAGAAGGTTGGTATTCCCAGATAACAGATTGCTTCTTCTAGAGTGCATGAAGTCATCTGGTGATGATTTTAACTATATAGAATCTATGGTTTTAAAACAAAAGCTTTCTCCATTTCATCACTGTAAATGACTTTATGGGATGCTTTAGTCCCTCATCCTCATTGGGCCCTAAGTCATGACTGTACCCACCATCCACTGGGCAGGTAATATTACTCATCTGATTTTTCCTTACTCATTCTTACACAGGTATGTGACATTAAGTTCTCCTTGATATTGACCAGGATTCTGATATGTTAATTTAAAGCTATTCAGAATGTTTTTCAGAATCTATTTCATGATTAGTTGTAAATATTACTGACAAACATCTTCTGATTTCTCATTTGCTTCTTGTCTTCTTGGGCTGGCATGTTTGTTCTCAAAAATTCTTAAAAAATGGTTTTGTTTTCTTACTTTCTTTTTCTTTTTTTTTTGCCTATGGCAGCTCAGAAAAGTTAACCAAAACCTCTCTGAAAACAAACCATTGTGATATGTTGCATTCCATTTAAATATGTAGATTTTTGTGTATCTTCAGATTTAGAGCAACTGTCCCTTCTCTCTGTTTGATGCTCTTGTATGTGTATGTTATATGCATGCATGTTTGTACATCTTGGATTATTTCATCTGTCTATAAGAAGCCGGGTTTGTAGAACTGTCGCAATTTTCATGATTATTTGACCAGTGCAGTTTGGGAGAGTTTTATGATAAACACAGTCTTTTTGTTTCTTATTACAAGCAGTGCAGCTGATGCTGCAGTAGCGTATGCATGCTGAAGTGATGTAACATTTTTATCAGTCTAAATACATCAAGAGAAGGAGTTTGAATGTGTTTTAGGAGCAGCACGGATGGGAATTAGCAAACAACTGTTTAGAGAAAAATCACAGTGTTTCCTAGGTATAGATTCTTCTATCATATCAGGCTCTCCCTGGTCTGCTTTTCTCTCCCCATAGCATAATGATCAGAACAGTCATGCAGACTGAAAGGGCTTTGAAACTAGAAAGGAAGAGAGTGATGTGTTCAGAAGTTGCATCTCTAGCCTCCAGATCTGTCACTGAACCCACCTGGGATGAACTGGATACTAAACAGTGAAAGCTTTGTTAACTACACAGAACTCAATAGTTGTGCCAGTACCTTAAGGAAGCTATGAATCAGCTATCAAAGTGCAATCTTGAGAAGTGAATCAATGGAAAGTGTCCTACTTGCCAAGTGTTTATTCCTAGAAAACAAGATTGCTTTGATGACAGGGTTGTTTATGTTGCCACTTTGAATAACAATATATGTGATTTTGCATTTATCCTTTTGTTGGACATTTAGATGTGTAAGACTAAATGTGAGCTGAGACTTTACTATTCTGAGACCAATTGGGCCTGACAATAAATGAGTTTTCTGGTGAATTCTAAAAGTCTGATGGAGGCACTAAACAGAGTTTTTTGTTAGGTCTGATTGACATACATTTCTATGCTTTACAGTATTTGTCTGTTCATAGTGAATAGTTCATGTGATAAAGAAAGTCTGAATTGTTTGCCCATGTTCATTTTTTTTACCTTCTTGCCTTGTTGTAGGAAAACACACCTATCTCTCTTAATTTTAAAAGCTCACTGTGAAATACTGTTTGGACATATGAAAGCTGTGGATGCTGTGAGCACATTCCATGAAGAACAGAGCTGTCCAGTTTAACAGAACTAACAATATTCTAAAAATGTTCAATGCATCTTTCATAATTTACTAGAAAGGTCATTGTTGTTATAAAGTTGCTTTAAGTGCATGTACCAAGGACATGATTCATAACTAAACATTTCTGAACAAACTTGAAAACAGCTTATTCAAGGACCACATAATTATTTTGGGTCAAAATGCTTAAGGAAGTGAGTAAACATTTCATATACTTAGGTGAATATAACATTATGGGACAATATAGGACTGTTTGACACGGTGTGCCCAGAGACCATTTGTTAGATTCCCAGCTGGATATTTGCACGAGGTTTTATCCTGTTTATACAATGAATATTCAGTGACTTTGCAGACACAGTGGTGAATATTTCCTGTGTCAGTTGAGACTTTCTGGCTACCTAGCTGGGTTGGGGTGTGAAGAAGCAGATACTGTTATAGATTCATTATATTTGCAGTAAAAGGCATATGGAGGCCATGCAATGCATTCCTTCTTCTCTGAGGCATTATTTCCAATGCAGCCTATTTTCTCAATATTGTAGTCTGTTAGTTTAAAATGCCATGTATGAAGCAGACTCATACTATAAAGGGAGAAAAAGGTAATAAACTTAATGACACCACCATTGAGATGGAAATCCATTTTTGATCAAAGATACACGGAAAGAAGTCAACCAAATACCCAGTGCAGGTGAGCAGTAATATGAAGTTCAATAATTTTGAGGTTAATATACCCCCAGGCAGTAGCCCACTTACAGATTTTGAAGATTGGCAGGCCCGAATGTTACAGCTCATAATAGTAACTACCAGAGATAAAGTCAGAATTCTGTAACAGGCATTGGATAGGGGAAAAAAAAAAACCTAGAAAGCAGATAGAAGAAATAGAAAATAGCTTTACAGTTTTAAAAGCTGCATTCTACACTAGAAAAATAAAATAATTTTTCACACAGATGCCTGTTAATATGCTTCTGCAATATAGAATTTTGAAGATGATAGAGCGGTTAAAAGAAGATATGTTTCAGACACAGATACCAAAGGGTTATTCTTTTATTTCATTTATTTTAATCTATTAATTGGTTTAATACGCTGCCAAGCACTCTAGTTATTTTATAATCTGTTTCATTTAAAAAGGAGAAGGTGGGGAGAAAATGATCAGAAAAATTATTTTCGGAGGGGCAGCTCTGAAATTATCCTGTACTCAAAATCAAATAATGGATTCAGTTTTCTGATTATGGCACCCCTTGGCACCATGTTCCCTGAACACTTTGCAGCAGTATTTTTGTTTCTCTGTTCATAGCAAGCTTAATAGGAATCATGTTAGATCTTGGTTTCTTGAGGATGCCCAGACAGCAGATTAGGCCAAGATGACCTTTTTAATTTGTGCTTCCCTTGATATTTTCACTATATTTTTTTCTTTCTTCTCCCCTAGATATACTAACAGTAAGATCTTTTTCTTTCTTGTTTTTTAAATCTTACGTTAGCATACTACCAGTCATCCAATGTTGGTTTAAATTCACTGGAGCTTACATAAGTGCAGAATGACTTACATGTTCATTAAGTGACGTTTGACGTCATGTTTTACTAGCATCAAATCAGTTTCCTAATCTTTGTCTCTCTTAACAGAGTGGTGATAAGCTGACTTAGCTTACATCTTGTTTTGCTTAACTGAGCATCCCTGTCTCTTGCCATCCTGTAAGCAGCAGGATGGGGATAGCAGTGCAACTGGTATTTTGATATTAGTCCTGAATTGCACTTTAAACAGGTTAAGTCAAATATACGCTTGAATAAAACATCTTACATTAGTGGACTATTAATCAAGACTATCTAGTTCATAAATCCCTGATTAATTTTTTTTCTCTGAAATTTCAGAAGCTACTTTGTCTAGTTTTGATTGCAAAAGAGATTATTTGAAACCAGGAATTTTCTCTAAGCTTCCCTGATTTTTCAACGTGTACTCCATCCTGGCACTTTAAACCCGAGACTTCTTATATTTTCATTATTCTTCCATCTTTTGTCTTTCCTTTGGATACTTGTTGAGTTATGAGATAGGTACATCAAAATAGTTTCTGTAAAACTTATTTCATTCTGAGTTGTTTTTCTATGGGCCATTCACAGAGATATGAAAGGATTTTTAATGAGATTGTAAATACTTTAGATATTCTGTACACTTTCAGAATGCCTGGATCTACTTTGAACTTTAAATAATGAAAAAAATTACTTTTTATTTCCTACTTTTTATTCCTTTCATCTGCTATAAATATTACATCTCATACCTTTCTTAATATATGAAAAGAATGCGAAGAAGATTCAAGCAAGTAAAACTTGTTAAAAAAATATCTCTATCAAGTTGTTTTCCGTTGGTCAATATCAAATCTCCAAAAGTAATTTTTAATTCTTCTAGGCTTGCATGTGGATAAAACTGACATTTTCTTTGTTTGTATATCTAGAAAAGACAGGCTCAGTCCCCTGAGGCCAAGCCAGGATGCAGATGATTGCTTGTATTCTAGTTCTCAATTTTTTTAAGCTCGCGTTTCTCATTACAGTCTCCCAGAAGCTTCTTTATGCCCATCAGGAGTCAAGTTTTAAACCATCAGATTCCATGAAGTTTATGCTGGTTCTAGCATCTGTTGTCAGGGAAAAGCTGATAATATGTTTAGGACTGAACTCACTGCTATAATAATGAGCATTTTTCAACGAATGTCTGATGCTTCCTGAGGTATCTGCTTCATTGTGAGTTACTTGCAACAACTCACAATGCAACAACTACTCTCATTTAAGTAAACCATGCTCAGTTATTAAAATAAAAATGCCCATGAGGATGCATGTCAGATAATAGAATCACAGAAACATTTATAACCATGAAAGACCTGGTATAAGTGTTGTCCATTGGGACATCCAGGGGTGGATTTGTTCCTGGAAGTATTTTTTTCTGATAGACTGCATTTCTTTCCTAAATTAAGAATTCTGAAGTCTTCTGCAGCCTGTAGATCTTCTCATCACCTAAATTTGAGAAATTATTTCTCTCTGTCTATTAAATTAGCCTCTCAAACTCCACTGTCACACTCAGCTCTGTGAGAAACATTATAGATGTCATTATTGCATACACCATCTGAACGTGGAGAAATGAAAACCACCAGAAAAGGATCTTTCTGTCTTTTTAATGATGTTTGCCCTCGTAACACATAAGGCTACTGCAATAGCAGGATGTGAGTTCCTGACCGAAACTGCAGTGGTGAAGGGATTGCCAGGAAAGTCTTGTGTCATATGTACTGGACTGTTATGAAATTAAATGAAATCAAAATTCCCACAAGGCATGAAGCTCTAGGAGAACAGCCTTGAGCAAAAGCAGTGTTTCGTGAGAGATCCAAACTCCTTAGGCCACTAAGTACTTCTAGGAATACCAATATCCAGTCCACCAGGGAACTGTAGCCCTGCCTTGCAACTCCAGGAAGTAGCCTAGTCAAAGGATGCTTAGAAGCATTTGGCATCAGGTGAATGAGTCCCAGACTAGCAGAATAGTTAACATAGGAAAAAAAATTAATCCAGGACCAAGAGTGTCCTGTTCTGAAAGGCTTTTGGTAACCTAATATTAGAATGCAATAAATATACTTGTAGTTTGCTTTTTTTCAAACTGACAGTATAAAACAAAGGGAAACATTTTTGTTTCAAGAGTTGTATAAAATCAGTTTCAGAAACCTAGGAATCTTAAAATTCCTGCTAAATGATACTTTTTGAGAAACACAAGGAAAATGTTCTTTTTGTAGAGTAATGCTAGGAGATTTGTGTAGGCCCAAGCTCCCAGACCTTTACCTTGACTGTCACTAAGGGCATTCATGTGAGATCCAGCACTCCCAACAGAGAGGTTTTTACTTTTCTGTTGGGATTCAAACGTCTCTCCAACAGATCTAGAAAGAGGTAAATACTGTTACAGCCCTATTATCTGAGCCATGAAAAATAATTGTGTTTCTTCAGTCATCAAAGGTTACTAGTTGTTCAACAGGGTTTTTTAATTCCCCTCTTATCAGTGTCTTGAGAACCAAAAACCACGTTACAACTATGAAATACAGTAATAAAACTGTAAATTTAGCAGGAAAAACGTTGATGTTAAAAACAAATAAATTAGGCAAAACATTCCCTTTAAACATATTTAATCTAATTAAAATAATTGCAGATAGGATCTGTGATAACATTGGTGGTGTTTTCTTTCTCTTCCTTTCTTTGAAAAGAAGAAAAAATGTTCAACAATTTTTGCTTCTGGTTAATTTATTCTCACATCTTGTTTTTCCAAAGGATTCTGCCTTTCATTCCTTCTATATTATTCCTTCTATACTATTCCTTATTAGTACACTGCAGTGAAATTTTACAAAAAATACTAATGTCTGCTTGCATAGCACCTGTCACCTGGAATTCTATTAAATAAATTCCACAGATACAGATGGAAACCTAAACAGAATACAAATTTGCTGGTGCAGCAGGCATCTTTAATAGTCTGTAGATTTTCTAACTTTTCAATGTTACCAAAATGTCTTTCAAACTCAAGAGAGAAGAGACTTTCTGAGAAAAAATCAGTTGCAGGTTGAAATTGTTCTTCACTGGCTTGTAGCCCCTCATATTAAAATACATTATCCCTTTATTCACCGAGTAGTCTTGATTTTTGCCATTCATTCTAATGTTGAAAAACTGTAACATTCAAGTTTCTTTCTGTTTTATCAGTGTAACTAAACTTTGGCTCTATGGCTCCTAAATCACAAGGTAATCAATTGAGCCTCCTGTAAAACAAACAAGAGAAAAGTTTGCCATTTTATGAGCTCACTGCATGCACAAGACATCTCATTTAGAACACTTAGTAAACTCCACTCTAATGAAATTTAGCATTTGAAAACTGGACTGGCTGCTAATGGTCAAAAAATAGACAAGTCCCTTCTGGAGTAAATTTGCCTACAAAATGCCATCTATTGAGGTTTTCTTGAAGCAACTGCTTGTCTTCGTCCATCAGGAATATCAGATGTCAGTTTGTTGGGAGTAATTATAAGAAAGCTTGCATTTATAAAATTACAGTGTTAACCCTGTAAATTATCTGTCAAATGTATACATTCTAAACCTCTGTCAAATAAGTTTTAATAGGATATATGCAAATCCTCAGAATGCAAATCTAAAACTGTCAGATTGCTGATGTTATTTCAAATCTACTTCCTTTTCTTTCATAATTCTGAGTCAAGGGGAAACAGTTCTTTGCAAATTGAGGCAGTCTCAAGGGGCACACGGGGGATAAAACACAGCTGGCATTTACATGGCACCACAGTGAAGCATATTTTCTGTGCCAGTGTATTACATATGTGACGTCTAAAAAATAATGAAGCAGAGAGAAGGTGACATTAGAGCGGAAACCATGTCCTGTAGGCTTATGAAATAAGGATAATATTGCAGAAAGAGAATAGGGACTGCTTATACCTTAATATTGTAAATGAAGTAGGATTTCAGTTTAACAAATACTGTTTATTATTAAATTCTTAAGGTACAAAGTGTGCATAGCACTGAAGCAATTTTTATGGTAAAGCAATTTAGAATTTTTTATTGAATATAAGCATTTTATGCTTCAATTCACCCAGAGAAGCATTAATTTTTTTCTCTTTGTGAACTTCTGAGCTTTGACATTTGACACTCTGGAATAAATGGGCTAGCTGGTAAACTGGTTTAAGCCACTAGAATTGTGTCAGTTTTCAGAAAGTTGTAGCAGTTAGACAGCTAAAATAGTAGAGACTGTTATCTGTCTCTCAGCAAATGTGAAATGATCAAGGAAGGTTCCTTTGTGGTAGTATATTTTCTAGTGTCTGTTTTAGGGAGAGGTAGAAGAATATCAGACTTAATTGTCCTGAATTTGCTCTGACATACACAGTCAAAATCATGCATCTGGGGTGTTCTGTGTCTAAACCAAGAGGGTGAACCATAAAGCTCTTCTCAAAGCAACATATATGGAATATATACACTGTGAACACCTTGGCTTAATTTCTAGAAGCCATGCATTTGACTGTGAAGCTTTGCTGAATGTCTGGGTATGAGAGCGTCCCTGCCATTATGTACAACCAAGAAAGCTTTCTTTTAAGGGTACCATGCACTTGGACCTTACCTGGACATTCAGATCTGGAAGAGGTATATCAGGTAGCAGAAATCCCACTGTTCCCTACCTCTGATTTCCCATACGTTTTGCATCCTACTTTTTCATATATAAATGAAAGCAAAAAGCAGAGGTCTCTGCCTGTGACTGGCTATGCAAAGGAATGTAGATCATTCTCAGAAAACTATGGAAAACTGAATGGCTTTGGAGTAGGTTGACAAGTAAAAAACTGGAGTGGCAGGAAAGATTGTATAATAATATATAGCCTCAGAGTCAGCCCAAAACTGTCTGAATTGGAACTGAAATGGCAATTTCATAGTTCAGTTCTCGGCAAAGACAATATATCTAAAAAATATCCCAGATAATGATCATCTGGCGTAAAACCCTGACCTTTGTGTCTGTAGACTGGTTCTTCATCAGTGCAATGTTTTTATGACCATCCATGTCTGTAAATTCTTGTTCTCAAGGGTTTTTTAGGTTAGTAGAGCATACAGGGCTGGAGAATGTGTTCTTGGATTATTACAATGTAAAATTATTTAATCTTTTGAAATCTTACTAACACGAAGAAGAATTTTTATTCTTGCCCTGGTACCTACCTAGAATCTCCTCAGCTTCTAATAATAATAATATCTGTATGTGATTGTGTTAGTGTTGTATACACACCAGATTTACCAAGTGTCTTAATAACAGTTGTGAAGAAAAAGACCAGTCTGAATGGATTGTAACTTTCTCCGAAAACCTTGTTAAACTTTCCACTGTTAAACTCTCTCCATTGTAAACTTCCTCTAAGGTCAGGTTTTGAGGCATAAGGAGCTGTTTCATTACTAAAATTTCCAGTAAAAAGTTAAGCCTCAGAAACCTGATGGCAGTTATTCTTGAAAGCTGGAAGAATGTTTCTCATAACGGTGTTTAAGTCTAACTTAAAAGAGTAATACATTAAAATCTACCCTTTGAGATTTAAAGTTGCATTTCAAGTTTCTTGAAAAGCTCAGATTTGCTGATATCTTTAAATATTCAAGACAGCCAGTTTTAATTTGAAACCTTCTAGTTCTGTCTTTGCAGTGATCATTACTGTGATTCTTATGTTATTCAAGTGTTGTAGTTTGAAAACTTCTATTTTAAATGAACACAATTCATAAAAATTAAATTATGCAAAGCTCAAGGTGCAATTTTTGTGCAGTCTATCGATTTGCCAGTGCTAAAAATGGGACATGTGAGTAATTTGGTTTAATCTTCACAATAGAGGCATTCAGCTGTTTTGAACATAAAAAGCCAGTCAGCATCTTATATAAACTTGTATGCAAAGAGAGAAAAAAAAGTATGCTCATTAAAGGCTTAATTCTCTCTTACTTGAAATACAGGTCAGATTTGATCCTGTACTGTTCTGATGCACGTTTCATATTGAGATAAACCTTTTTCATAATTCTATTAAAAAAACCCAAAAAGATTTTTGAGAAAAGATTAATAATTATGCCAATTAACATTTTTGCCTCCAGATGAACCCACCGTTGCAGGTTGTTGATATTCTTTATCCTTGTAAGAATGTGCAGTTGAATTCTTTAATAAGCATGTATTTGTATGTATAAATATTTTTAATTCCTACTTTGAACAAGCACTTAAATTGCTTTTATGTAAATATTGCCATTTATTTTGCATGCAGTTGCACGTTTTTGAGCATTTTCAAAATATATGCTCTATTTAAAACTGTTCACTTGAAGGCAAATTCCATTTCATGCTTCAGATAGTTGTGTGAGTCAACTATCCTGAAATTTTCTATATTTATAAAAATATAATAATTTTTCTTTTAAAATCTTACTTATTTATACTTAAATATATTGCTAATGTATACTTTTAACATTACAGTTTCTGATATATTTGAAATCTAGGAGACTGAATCTCTGTTACTTTTGAAATGCCATAAAGCTTTTTCTATTCTTCTTTTAAAAGGCTTTTCAAAATATAAATGTTTCAATGTTTGATTGGAAACACCTGAAGTTTTCACACAAATTTAAAAATTATAAGATCCCTTCTTTCATCCCAGTCCCAACTGTTCTTTTTTTTGCCTCCTTTTTCTTTGCTTCTAGAGCTCATAAGACTGGTCGAATTGCCCAGTTTCATTGAGGTCTAGAGTTTACAAAAAAGAAAAGTGCCAAAGTGGGTAACAGAGAGAAAAGTAGATACAGGACCACAGCTGTCAACAGTTAGGATTTGAAAAAGCCTATGATTTGGGGAAGATTTTCACCTGCATAAGAGCAGAAATGTGATTAAGGAAACAGAATAATTAAAAAAAAAAATGAAACGTGAAGCATTGTTGTCTTTTCTAGTGTTGCTTTGACTGTTAACATAGAAATCGTGTATCTTCATTCATATATTTCTCTATAACCCTATCTCTGGAAATGGTTTGTGCAATCAAGTTTAGGTGTTTGTTGACTAAATGGTCATGTGGGGATTCTTCATAGCATCGCAACAGTTGTAGTATTTGTGGATGCATTTGCAGAATAATCCCAATCTTGAATTTTGTTACCCCCTTTTATCCACCATTTCTCATGAAACATATCCATATAAGAGGAATACACAGTTAGGAAGATTCAAATTCGTAACATTAAAGAGTATGAAATGATTTATATATATATATATAAATCCTATCTCTGAGAGACAGAAATGTTTTATATGCTATTCTTAAATTGTAATCTGATTTAACTGCAGCTGCAATTGAGCTGCAGTTGCATTTTAAATCCAACAACATTTTTAACTACCTCTTGAAAATCCTAAATCAACTCAAAGCACCTAGAGTTGCTTAACTTTTTATACACAGATTTTTGCTGAGCAAGCACACATAATCCTTGCAAGGACTGTGTTTAAAGTAACTCAGTGTCCCTCACCACCTGTGATTCTCTGCATCATTATGCACATTATTTGTCACACAATAATTTTTATTTTTCACACCAAACTTAAATTGTAAGCAATTGTGCACTCATACATAACAGGATATGGTAGCTGGCAGAATACATAGGCTGCTGTACATCTCTCTACATGTTCTGCTATTGCTGTTGCAAACTATTGTGTTCTTGGGACTCCCTCCATCAATATGAAACTTCAGTTTCATTATGTGGCACTTTTTATTTTAAACAGGTACTTTATTTCCATTGTCCAGGAACTGACACCTGTGGAAAGTTTCAATTTAAAGGCACAGTGACACCAATTTTTACTGTTGCTACCCACCTAAGTTTGGACACGTGAAAGAAATGTCTACCAAGAAGCATGACAGAAAAAGGTTTCTCACAAGATAGTTTGTCCAAATGCATGCTAAAAGATTGGAAATTTTCAGTTCAGTCCTGTGTGCTATGCAATACTAGCATATATACAGCATTTATTCAAAATATGTTACTCACCTGTTTCATGTAATTGTTCTAGGATACTTTGTTTTGGAAAAGTGCTGAAAGTTGCAGCAGCTCAGAACATATCATCATAAATGTATTCCCAGACTGAAGATACTTCAGGTACTTGATTGGGATCAAATAACTTGTCAAGTAATCAGTAGCAGAGACAGAAATAAAAGGAGGGAATCTGTGATTCTAGCCCCCTACTGCAACTCCTGAAATGCATGCTTGAAAATAAAACCTTACTGGG
The DNA here is from genome assembly GCA_013396655.1 of Campylorhamphus procurvoides. Taxonomy (NCBI): domain Eukaryota; kingdom Metazoa; phylum Chordata; class Aves; order Passeriformes; family Dendrocolaptidae; genus Campylorhamphus; species Campylorhamphus procurvoides. The sequence goes on from WBMV01009271.1 coordinate 997,734, forward strand.
AGCATACTTTCTTGTATGAGTTCATATGAGTAAATAGTTTCACCATCTTTAGAAACGCAATTTATATCTCAGGTGTTTGCTGCTCATCTTTCCACAGATCATTAAGGTGTGAATTGAGAGAAGTCCTCCTTTCCTCATCTTTGCTTTCTTTCCTCTACTCCAGCGCCCATTCTCTGGTGATTGACTTCTGGGATTACCTCTGGAGGGATCATGTGAAATGTTGCTTTTGTAAAGTTCTTGGAAAATTAATGAAAGCTTTCTGTAATCTGCAGAACTCTAGATACTTTGAAATATTTTTATATCTTGTTTTTCTTTTGAATACTAATGACTTTGCTGGCATTGACGTGAAGGAATACACTTTTATAAGTCTCTAGATCTCATGTCTCTAAATTGTACTTGCTGAAAGACTGTCAATTTCTGTACACAACATAGAGATTGAAAGCAAGGCTGTAACTCTGCTTTGGTTTTCTGCTGATGACATAAACCACAAAAGCTTGTTGGTTTATGAACAGCAGCAACAACACTATACAATATTGAATTATTACTTGTATACTTAATTAGACATTAAGTGGGGCTCCCACAATCCAAAAATAATATGAACTTGTACTGTCCAATTTAATTGCAAAGAGACAAATGAAGACTACTTAATGAGTTGCATAAAATCAAAATGGTTGACTAGTCTGTGACATGCCACCTAAAACAAATATGTGGCTAGTTTAGACCAAAAAAAAATTCAAATTATGTTTAATAACTTTTCTGTTGGCAGCTTCTTTCCTTCTTCTCTGTCTTCATCTAGAAGAGACATTTCCAAAAGTAGAATTCTGTTATAACAGACTAAGATTGTAAATAGCTGGTGCTGAGGCATCCTTCCTTTAAATATATTTGAGACAATTGGTGACATCCCAGCAGTGCCAGCTAATATTAAAGCCACCTCTGTAACTGCATAAGGTGATATAATATAGTATCTTCTTGAGAATATTCCTTTCCAAGTTCTTCGTTCTCCTGCACAGATTTCTAAACCAGTATGTAGGAAATAAGTGACATTTGCCAAATAAAACCAAATTCCTAACCAAGTTATCTTTTGTACATCCTGGCAGCAGTGAGGGGCAGGGAGGGAGGGAAAGCACGCTTTTTGTATTGGATCTTATTATCTTCATCTTAGGTGAGAAATATGCAGCAAGCTTAGCAGAGTGTTCTAGCAGAAAATGGTCTTGTAGCAGAAATTCGGTGGAAAAATTAATTGTATGTGATTAATGCAGTTTATCCATTAATCCTCTCAGTATGTGACTGTTAGTATAGTCCGTACTTGGGCATGAAAGGCTCTTTTATCATTATTTGCATGGCAACATAGAAAGCCTTTGAATATTCTTTCATAACATGCCATTTATATTATATGCTTTATATTTTATATGCTACAGTGCTCTTGTTTGCCACTAGTCCCTATGATGCCAGTTATTAAATAGGCAATGAAGTTTGATTGGGAACCTTTTACCACTGGGTAATCTCAGTTACCAAAATACAAGTTCACCACAAGCTTGATTAGTAATGTTAGGGCGTTATATGGTTCTACTGAACCCTGCCTCTAGCTGAATCAATACATGGAAATAATTAATTTATTTATAGGATGTACAATAAACCCTATGATAACAAAATATTATAGACAATTTAAGAAATTTTAAAAACCCATGCTGTTACCACTTAAGTAAACAAGTTATATCTATATCACTCTCTTACTCCCTTTGTCAAACTGACTTTTCTGCAGAATCCAGACACACAATCTCATATTCTTTTTGCCCACCTACATTGCATTCTTTATAAAAGGGTATCTTCTGGAGAAAAACTTTGACTTTTATAGCTAATGATCTTTTTGGACTCCTCCAGGAAGTCTGGACCTTTTCACTCTGAAGTTATTTATTTCTTAATTATTCAGGTAATAGTTTGGAAACTTAACTAAAATAATAATTCTTTTCACTGCTTGGGTGCTGCAAACAGCATTTTGCTGGACAAGCTGTCATGTCATCAATCTGATCATTTAAAATTTCCCTCAAAGAGCAGCATTATTCTCCCTGTATCCCCTGATGAGTCCTGGTAAAGTTTCTTGCTTAGCTTTAGATTTGATATCAACTGTAACCTTAACAGACTTAAGACAAATATGTTACTGGAATAATGTATATAGTTCACTCTTCACTGAAGCTAAAAATGACAGTAATCAACAACTTTCTGAGGCAGCCACAAGCATGAAGTGCTTTGCCTCTCAGAGACCTTTCTCCTAGTCATTGTTAACACCTGTTAGCCATAGTCATTAGGAAGGTGCTTTGTGAGAAGCTGTAAACATCAGTGAAGAAGGATAACAATCTAAATAAAAAATTAGTGTTTTCTTGGATACAGGCAGAAAGGTATGCTTAATGAAACAGTGCTATAGCTCTTCAGGATAGGAAGTGTTTTAATTAATCAAAGTTGATGACCAAGTTTGATGTCTCATAAAAACTAAGAGATTTAGGGATTATGATGAGATGGTTTGATTTTGTAGTTTTTACATAAAGTGAGGAACAGCAAAGTAGAAGGATAGCAAGGCAGAAAGCCTAAAAGGGTTCTTTAAAAAAAAAATAGTGATGGAGGCAAGCATCAGTTGTGAAGAGGGCAGGAAGGTAAGCAGAGAAAAGGAGCTAGTAGTAGTAGAGAAAGAGAGCTGACATGGTCAAAGCAGCAAAACACTAAAACAATCTTTGTACTGTATGAATGGGACAAGATTGTATTTTTCAAGAAGCCAGGAAAAGGATAATGCTGTAATTGAGATGAAAAGTGTTGAACATCTGAATGGAAGTATTGCCTGTTTAAATTGAAAGGAGAGACCATACCTTAAAAATGTTATGCAGAAGACATAGCCTAGATATTCCACTGACAGACAGCATTGTGTTGATATAATTGAAAAGGGAGGTAGAGGGAAAAGAAAGTGAGCTTGAATGGCAGAGAGAATTATAGATGGATTAAAAGGTTTTTTAATGCTCAAGCAGATACAGCACAGTGGAGGTGGGGATAAATGTATGTAGTTGTAACAGCACCACATAACAAGGGAGAGCACTATGCTTGAAGAAAGCTCTTCATTGCCAGGCTGCTTCTCCTTCATTAAATTTATGTGTGAGAACAGGTGCATTAAAACACACTTTTTAACATTTTATATACTAATGATGTGGGCAGATTTGAAGAGTAATCAAAACTGTATAAGAGAGAGGGGTCCATGCTCTCCATCACCTGCAGGTTGAATACTGGCCAGTTGTTCCCTGGAGTAAAAAAAGTGCTTGATTCTTTCTGAGATTTGGGATAATAGTCCTGAAATGCTAATTTAAAGTCCAGCTTGCCAAAAGAACAAAAAAACTTATTAAACTAGAGAAGATTTTCACCTTTTCTGTAATGGTTGCATTAGTTTAATGTATTTGAAGCCCTGGTCTCTACCCAGCAACTGGTAATGTTTTCTGTGTATGTTAATGTCAAACTGAAGCAATAAGGATCAGAATTTATGACAAGAATGCTTAGAGATGATGTGATTGTCATTCACGAATTAAGTAATTAAGGTCACACTTTCCCCAACACCCACCATCAGATGTAAGCTTCTGGAAGTGATTCTTAAATTAAAGTGCTCAAAAGAATTCAAAAAATTTGAGAAAACATTGTCTGGTTATGAGTGAACTGTGTCACTGTCTTACAAAAGAACATGACAGTTGGGATTTATCAAGAGTTAGGAACTCGGTGCCTGAAATCTGAGAGAAATAGCAATCATACTAATTTTACTAAATGCAGAGTTTGGTAGCATCATATGACTGACCTTTACACAAATAGATCAGTTAATATAATTATGAGTTCAACATAGTTTTCCCAGTATATTTCAATCAGTATTAGTTCTCTACCTCAGAATATTAGTCACACTGATTTATAGATAATTATTAATATTTTCACAATGTATAGAGAATGCAAAAATACAGGGGTTTCTTTGGTTTGTTTGTTTGGAGGGGTTTTTTTTTAGTGCAGAACCTTTATAAAATGCTGTACTCATGTGACTCAGGCTTACAATATTTGTTTTTAAGAAATCTGTGATTTTGGCACTAATCCCTTTAGTGTTTAGCAAGGCATGTTATTTACAGAGCCTGTAAATAAGATGTTTTGGAAATGTTAAAATACATTTGCAAATGCAGCCAGATTGGTTCCTCCTACAAATGGTGAGAATAATCAATAAACACTTAGATTTCTAAGTTTTCCCTAAGAGAACTAATTTGTTCTAAGAAACAACTTGTGATTTTTCTGGTCCAGCACTCAATTGTAAGGTAAATCCTAGCTTTGCAGAGTCTGCAAATGCTTAGCTTACCTTGTAATGTAAAGGCGTTTTTGTGAACATGCAGTTTTCCTAGAAATTCCTATAGGCACTCAAGAGGCAACTGCTCAATCTGCTCTTCCATCAAGTGCAGGTCATAGAACATTATTTTAGACATAAACACAGATAACAGAAAGAATAATGTTAAATCTTGATGGGTATTCCTGACCTGTAATGCCTTCCAAGGCACATGTAAAGTCATATATTAAAGGAGCGAACTCAAGCAGTTTGGTCATAAATATTCTGGCTTGAACTGATGAAATGACAGAATTTATAATCTGAAAGGATTTCTTTTTGTAGTTTAGGAATAGTAACATTTTAGCCATTTCCTTCCTTTTGCCCCACATCAGGAAATTTCAGTGCTCATTAAAACCCTAAAAAACATCATAGAATTACTTGGAAAATGAATGAAAGTTAGGGCAGGAAAAAACACAATATTATACCAAAGTCATTAAAGCATCAGGTAGGCAAGAGACTTCTCATCATTTAAAGCTGATGTTTATGTAATCTGAACCATGAGTTAGCTTTTTGGAAGTGTAAATAAAAAGCTTCTAAAATATAGATTAGCAGAACCTAGTCATCATCTGTTTAAGTATGTGGTAGACCTTTCTAACTAGATGTATAAGATATATTCCTAGAATTAAATGTCACAGTAGCTAAATAAGCTAATGCGAGTGAATAACAAAGAATAAAAGTAAATGTCAGGGGATACTGTAAAGCTGCTATTTATTTTTTCCCAGGGCTTCTGTAATGTCATAATTGTAAAAGTAAACTTGAGAAGGTTATTTGATAGAAACCCTAAGGAGAAATAAGAGGTCTCACAATATTCTTTAGTGTGTATGAATTATATAGAACATACTATTGTCCTTCAGCCTAAAATAAGCTGAAATAATTTATTAACCATTAAAATATTGAAAACCATCCAGGGATTTTGGTTCTACTTTTCCTTCTTAAAAATCTAATATTTTATATTAATAGTACAGAGTATATTTGGTTCCACATTGGCATTTATGGCAATGTCTTGTATCAAGGGTCATTTTCGCTAAGCAACAACCTTTCAGAAGTTGTTTAGAAGGGTAATCTTCACAATAGACTTCTAAAAAACTGTTGCATTAACATTTGCAGCAAATAGCATTCTAGAAAGTGACTTTCATCTTCTGCTCATTCTGTAAACATTCGTTTACAAGGACATGTATTTACAATGAATGCTGTTGAGACTGGCTGACTCTATATAGAACTCTCCACTACAGAACAAAGATTTCTTACCATTGGATAGTGTATGCTATATTCATGACAGCCTGAAGAAAGAGATACATGTTTTTTCTGAGTTGTCACAGTTGAACAGAAATTCTCTTCAAAGGTAACCTCGTTGGGCCCAAATGTGTATTTACAGATTTCAAGATTTGATCTTTCAGAAGTAGTAATTGCTTGAAACATCTTTCACCTTTTTTTTTTTAGTAAATTTTACTTCATGTTTTCAGTTGTCTTTAGTTAAAAATGATTGACCTAACAACGACTAACATCCACTAGATATTTAAAAATCTATATGTTTCAGAGCTAACAGAGATCTTGAATACTTGTCCGGTATTAAAAAAAATGGTGTGCATACTGCATCCTCAAATCTCTGAGCACAACTACATAGACGCATGCAATGTCAGATGTATCTGCAATGAATATGGAGAAATGAATGAAGAAAATACTATTCCAGGTGTTAATACCTGTTTTTAATTTTACAAGACCTGAAGGTTTTTGGGAGAAATATGGTGAGTTGCAGAAATAACTGTTATTCCTCCTAGACTGACATACTTTAAATACATTCCCCAGTGTTATGTTGCTATGCAAATTTTCATTGAACAGTTTTCATTCAAATATTTGAAATGTTAATGACTATGTTTTAAAAGATCTGTTTTGAATTGTTTATTTAGGGGTTGATGCAAGTGTCCTTCTATCACTGATGTTACATAAAGTGTTCACCGCAAAAGCATGTAGAGGCATGTTTTTCTATTAAAGATTTTAAGGTATTGAAGATAGTAATTAGCTGACAACATTATAATATACTATAATGGAAACTCATTTTAGTTGCCCTTTCTGAGTCAGATCTATTTTAAATTTCATGCTGAACTGATATTTCTATTTCTCTGTGTGGTCATTACTCACTGTATTGGCATTAGCAAATATGTTGTAGATCTGCCAGTCATTGTTCCAATAGGAAAAAAGTAAGAAATTACTAATAATCTGCAGGTCAGCTAAAGGATAATAATTATCCACAAAATGTCCAGTAGTAAACCTTCTTCCTCTTAAAGAATGACAGATATAATTAAAATACAGTTAAAAAGATATAATAGCTATAAACATGCCCCACGCTAAAAATAGATAGAGAGACAGAGAGATAGAGAGAGAGATAGAGATATAGAGATAGATAGATAGATAAGGCATCTCAGGGCTGCTTAGACAAAGGAATTATTTCATCACTGCTTGAATGTTCATTGGCAAGAATTAACCAGAAATCAGTATTTTCACTGCAGCTTCAGAAGTTATTAAGCAAACTTGGCAATTTAATTGCTACTTGCCAGTTTCCTCTACAAATTCCAGCATACAAATCAAAATCAGTTGGGCCAGAAATATAATATATCGTAGGAGCAGTTCTAAAATCATTTGAGAAGAGTGATCTGGATAATGGAGGGATATAATAAGAGATTTCTGTGTGTACAAGCTCTATATGAAATGTGGTTCAATATTTTGAATTCAACAAGTTGCTTAAGACCGTAAATAATTTCAGCTGCAGTCACTTTGATTTCACAAATTAAAATGCTTCTTTCAACTGGTTTATCTAGTTGACCACCTCCTATGGTCAACTATTTTAAAGGAAGTTGAAATGTCCTGGAAATACACAGCATCCTCTTATCATTATAGAAGTTCATATGGATTTATTAATAATGTGGCAACAGTAGATCTAATTCATTGTGACTCATATTCTATTTTCTGTAAATGAGGGATTTAGAGTAGTAATTCTGGTTTTGTCTAGAAAATATTAGAAAATATGTTTTCCTGTTGGTGTTCATTTTCAAACTGCTAATTTCCTTAGATTATTGGAAAATAACAATTAATGACATGTTAAAATGAAGGCATTAATTGGCTTATACTGTGATACTAAAGATTTCATTTGTTTCTAGTTCATAAAGGTTTAATATATGATACACAGAAGTTTAAGTAGTAGACATACGAATAGTACATACTACAAAATGCATAAAAGTATGTGAGTAAAAACCATGACTGACAAGAAACCCATTTACCTCCTGCATTCTATTACACTGAATAACACTTACCAATCCTTCTTCTACCTTTCAGGAATTGTGCACTCCTGAAAAATTAATATGACTAGAATGCATAGCCCAGTAAATAAGCTTTTTGTGCTATAATTATAACATATTTAAATTTCTCTTTAATTGGTTTTGAATTTTATTATTATTGCATTTTATACTCATGGTATTCTATCACGTATGACTTCATACCAAACCATGAAGGAAAACAAACTCTGCCTTAACCAGCCAGAGAGATGAGTTAAAACTGCAGCATTTCGGCCTGTGTTCAGTTACCTCAACAGAATTATGCTGCTATTAAACAAAGTGTTCTCACTTATGTACACAGGCCAATTTTATTGACTGTCAAGTGGAAGCAAACCTCATTACCTATTAATCTTTTATAAACTGCTACTAGGGAAACTGTTAAATGAGGGCCAATATATTTTAAAACCAGCTACTAATCTAAGTATATTATATGTAAGTTATATAAGGTATAACAGTTCATGAACTACCTTTTTGTCCTGTGCTCAAATTCATGTTCATATTGACACATACATATGTACCCCCACTCAGTGTTTGCATCACCTTCTCTTCTCAGAGTGACCCATCATTTATGTCATTCATTGAGAATCACACCAGTTGTCCAAAACCACCACAATATCTTTATACAATTCTACAGATTTTAGGGGATTTATCTGATTTTTAAATTGCTGAAACTTTACAGTGCATAATTCTGATTCAAATAACAGTGACATACAAAGAAAGAAAGAAAGGTAAAATTAAAATTAAGAAAAGTACGTTGTGCTTACTGGAAAATGTTTTGCTGTTTCAGATGATCAACTGAATGATAGAGGATTACATTCTCTAAATTATTACAGTGGTCACATATACCTAATGTTACCTACTCCAAGGATAACCTTAATTTATAAATCCTTTTTCAAAGGCAAAAATATATTCTTTTTTTCTCTCTGAATAAGTCAGTGTTAGATGCTTTCAGACTGGGAATACTACTTTCTTCACTGCATTCATTTTTGTCCTTGTATACCCTTCAGGTTCCAGACAGATTATGCTTCCATCAGAAAAGGGATTTGATTAATCACCAGATCATATGTTTTATTCAAAACCAATTCCCTCCATCCTTCATTCAGAGTAAATTAATGAAAAATTCACGTAATTTTTGCAGAATATTTTATTGTCTTTTTTTGTAAAAAAAAAAAAAAGTTTTGTTTGCAACCTCAGAATAAAATCTAAAAATCAGGAAAGAGAACTACATTTAGGGTCTTGATTTTTGAAGAGTAGATTGAAATTAATCTACATTTCATCAGATTTTCTTAGTGAATTAAATAACATAAATTAGCCTTCACAGCAAAGCACTTGGGGATTTGAAACATCCCTTACTTGATTTTCCCATCCCACACAGAACTGTATTTTACTGAACAATCTGTCTATTGGGGTGCAAAGATTACACACTAACAAGCTGGTAAAGCAAAGCATTGAGATTTCAGGTCTTAATGTTACAGATGTGCCTGTCTTGTAAGTGCAAAAAGTCTGAATTTGGAATCCTTGGCAAGTTAGGAGAAATACACCATGAGGCAAAAATACTCCTTTGTAGCCAGGTGTTACTGCTCAGTTCATGTAACATCCTCACTTTTTAATTTAGCAATGTCAAGTGAAGTCACCTACTATAGAGAAAAACTAAATATAACTGCAAATATCTAAGAGAAAAAAGTTACTCTTAAATAGAAGCAATGCCTCAGCTTAATTTCTCATAATTTTTCTTGCTGATAAATTATTGAGAAAGTTATTTATTCTGTCCGGGTTAAACTTTTCTATATCTTGAAGTGAAGAAATTCAATTATATTGAGATATCTGAATCAGTCAGCAGCCTGTCTAAACAGGAGCAAAAAGATGTCACTACTCTTGATATCCACTTTGAAACTACATATTCCATAATGAACAGAAAACATTTGCGTAGGAGAAAACTGAGGCCATGCCTTATTGAGCCAAGTGTACTTGATTCGCTCCGAGGTAGTCAAATAAACCATAGCTTTTAAGATACCTAACGTTGAGATCATCCACAATTTCCTGAGGTGTGTATATGCTAAGTGCTCAGGATACAAGGACCACAAAACAAGTTGAACTGCCCAAAGCTACTAGCCTCTTCAAAAAATGTGAAGTATGTTCTTGAGTGGACGGCTAGTTTATTAGAGCAAAAAAAGGGTGGCTCTTGCACCATGACTAAGACTGAATGTTGTTTGAAAAGCAGTAGATTAAGTATTGCTCATCACAGATGATTTTAAACAAAAGGATTTTGTTGGGTTACATCATAGTTCTGTTTATCACTTAATTAGAAAACTATTGTTCCTGTATAAAACATTGACATTCATGAGTTAAAAGCGCTTATATGAAACATAGGTATTCTTAGAAATTAATGTTTAGCTTCTGTCGACTTTCCTATTGCTGCCTCCCCAACCTGGAATTTTTTGATCCTTTATTGCTGTAACAGATTGTGCAAAGTTGCTCAATAAGAAAACTTATGTCTAATCCACAGAACAGGAGGAACTGTGATCCCAGGAAGTGGCTTGTTCACATTTGCACAGCTGTGCTTGTGAGTAAGTTGCATTAATGTCATAGAATCGTAGAATACCTTGGGTTTGGAAGGGACCCCAAGGTTCATCAAAGTGTCATTCTGCTTTGTCTTAAAATGAGTATCAGGTATACCCTTGTGTCTGCTTTTGAATTTAGTCTTTGAAAGTAGAAGAATATAAGCAAATCTTTTGAATATGATCAGAAAATACAGGTCACTAGTGACACTGTATATGTAATAATATTTTTGAAAGTTTTATGGAAGGCTGTAAATTATTTGTCTACATCTGCTGGGCTGGAGCTATTTCCTTGATTGAAATACTGCATGGTTAATAAAAGTTACTAGCAAACTTTTTCCTCGCATTACACTGTTATCTTGAGACTGAGAAGAAAAAAAGTTTCTCTTAAACTAGTTATGGATTGCCCCACCAACAGCTATGGATTGAATGGATTGTTTGATATTATAAGCCAAAACAAGTGGAAAGACACCTTGGTGGGGAAGTATGATATGACAGGCATATCAAAAGAGCTGATTTCTGGTTTAGGCTTGAAAGATAAGGCCTAGGGGAAGGAGAAAAAGACAGAAGAGTCAGAAGGGAGAAGCAAGCTCTGAGTTTGCTGACAAAAGAGGGTCATGAAGTTGATTGATTTCAGGAGACAGATGTTTTTCTTTACATTTTAATGTAATTAAATATTATCTGTTATTGATTATTTTTGAATGTATAATTTGACCCAAGTGGTTTTTATTATTTCTGCATTTTCTATATTGTTTAAAGACCTTGATATGTGCATTTTTGTAGAGTATGCACTAAAAGAAAGAAAAACACTTCTCATATCCTGAGATATATTTTAATTAAAAAAATCTCAATCTACCAAGTTGAAGGGAATCAAAGAAGACTTGTTGGGAAATAGGAGCCTGAAAAGATGATATCCAAACCAAGAAATATTAGGTCCCATCTTCCATGATTATTTGTAGAAGCATAGTAGAAAATAAACAACTATTTAACTAAAATTCAATTTAGGTGGCTGATAATCTTCGGTAAAGGTGTTTTTAAAAATGTGTTTTTAAAATAACACAAGAAGATACAAAACTGTTTATTAACATATCTATGGTTAAAATGAAAGTTCTGTTTGCAAATACTTTTAAAATGTATCTGCCTCCAAAGTGAAAGAAAAAAAAATTCTTAAAAATACAGATGAATATTTGAGGTCTGTACATTTGAGGGTTTGCATTGTCACATAGAAAGTATGAAGAGTTTTAAAAATCAAATTTAAAGGTAATTCTAAAATTTAAAATTAAAACCCCCAAATATTGCATTTGGTAAGTGCCCCAAATCGCTGTGTCAACATTATCATTATCTGGAATCTTATTTGAAAAGAAAATATGAATGAAAACACACTAATTTCACCATAGTCTCATTTAAATGTAATTTAATAACATGAGGTATTTCACTTATTGCCATTTATTCACTGCAGTTTTGTTGCTTTAAATGTTCTTCAGCATTTCCAAAACTGATCTAAAGAAATCTCTGTGACACTTCTGGCTTGTGTAACAGCAAAAAAGAATAGAAGACTTTAGGGAACCAACACCAAGATGAAGATTTTTAGCTAAATTCGCTGTCATTCATGAAGAGACTAGGCATGCAGAGCCAGTCTTGCAGTGTTTCTACAGAGAGAGCTTGTGAATGTCATCCAGCAGTCGTGCTCCAGACTCTAAGTTGGCCTTTCCACCCTTTGGGGAAGTCACTCTTCTCTTCTGTCAGTACATATTAATAAGATAGAGACAAAAAACAGTAATAGAAATGAACACAGTGCTGACCAATTAGTAACTTAAGGATAAAATTATAATGTGACGCAAATTCATTCCATCAGTTCTGCCAAATCGTTTTTATCCTTATTGCTACAAATGATATGACCGCAAGTCTCATTTTATTATTAAGAGTCGGAATTATGAGCAGCCATAGGCATAGTCTGTTTGGACTAGGTACCAGAGAATATCTCTCTAAACATTGTTAGAATTAGTACCCCAATAATATAGACCAAAGAAATCAGTTAGTAGAAACTTCCTTCAGAATGTACAAAAGATGTTTTTCTGCAATTACTTCAACACTTTTCTTTAAAAACAACCCAAAATTTAAAAACTATTTAATAAAAATTAAACACTTAGTGATTACTCTTCATAAAGCAAAAAGTAAATTTTAATATTTCTTCTATTCCTAGGATGTCAATTTTGCCTGAGGTTTTAGAACTCAGCAGTAAGGTCTGTCCACCCACTGATTGCCTATCTTTTCTCAAGGACTTAGAAACTATGGCTGTAAATGAGAGGTTGTTTATTTTTTTGTTGGGTTATGTGGGGTGATGTGTATATGTGTTTAGTGTCTTGTTTTTATGTGAATAAAAGTCCCAAGTCGTGATAAAAAATAAAGGATTGCCAAATACATATGCTTTTTACTCTTCATTAGTTAAGTTTACATCTTCAACCTTTAAAAAAATCAGTTAGCTAAGAAACAGTTTCAGACAAGGAGAGATGCTGTTGTTCTCACTGAATTTACAATCAGACTGTATTTGGTTTCATTAATGCAGCATTAGATCCATATTTATCCAGCTGATCAGACAAAAACACACCCACACACATAACAGGTGAGATGGACAGTAAACTTTCTTGTGTCTGTTAGCAAACCACAGAAAAATGGCACTGCATCAGATCTTTGCTCTCTATCATATGTATTTCTGTGTTCACACAGCTTAGCACAACAAGCTCCCTGAGCCATTCACACCAAATGACAAGTCATTCTGCTTAGTAGTAAGAAATGAAGCAATGTTATTGTTAGTTGAAAATTAAGCTAAAAAACCCCTAGCATTTCAAGCCTGTAGAAGCTGATAAATTGCTTTGATCATGAGTGCTTTTACAATTCTTTAAATCTAAACAAGACGTAAAAAAAAATCAAATACTTCTAATTAAAAAAAACCCTGTAATAATATTATCCAACACATCATTTATAAAATGTTAGAATGACTATTTCAACGAAACTGTCCAATCAACACACATGGGAATCATTTCAGTGCTGAGTAGTCTTGAGCAGTGTGTTGAAAACTTTGCCCTGCTGTATTCTGAGATCTCCTCCATAAATAATACTCACATTTTATGTAACTGTTATTATACCCTTACTCAAATGCTTACACTCTTTCACTTTGAATAAGTTTCCTAGACCAATCTTCAAATTGTCACCCATTAATGAAAAGTTGGAAAACTGACATCTTTGAGACTCTAAAAGAAGACAGAAGTTTAGTATTTTCTACAGTTCTAGAAGGAGGGGAAAAAATAAATTCATGGGCTTAGTCTGTGTCTGCCTGCAAAGGAGTAGAGAAATGGGAGTTTGCAGGACACTCTTTTCCTTTTTGCACAGTCTTCTCTCCCAAGGGAGACTGTGTCAAATTTATCCATGTTGCACAGGCAGGACTAAAACAAGACTCTCAGTAGCTGTGGACTGAAGTACTTTTGACGAACACTGTACTCAGTCAGAATGAATTCTAAATACGGCAGCTTGTTATTGTGTTTCTACTGAACACATCTCTCTGATATATAGGAAATATCATTTGGAGTCCAGCAATATTTTGTGTCTTATATTTATGTACACAGTATTACACATATTTATTTTTTAAGGGTGGGTTTCAGAATGCAGCCATAAAACCTCTTCTTCGTGAAAGTTATGGTGGGTTATCTTAATAAATTTTCATTTTTAGTTCTCACCTAGTGTTTCACAGATCTTCCCAAAAATAAATGATGTTTTTAAACAAGTAATTCAATTATTTATAAGGGGTCCATCTCGTACTTTTCTGAACCAGAATTATTACTTAAAGTATTCTTGACTTCTATTTTTTTTGCATCCTTTCATTTTTCCAGACATTTCAACAGGTCTGTCATTAAGAGAATGTCAAAGATACCAATCTGGTGGCAAAAAAAGAACCATCTTCATAACACAGGCAAGATACATGCAAGCAGATAACATTATTATGGAAGTTTGCATCTGTGCAAGGTAGCAGTTCCCCATTCCACCTAATCCAGAGGTGGAAGTGCTCTGTCTGCACAGCAAGGCAGATGAGCTGCACAAGACACTTCCATGCACATCCTTGCATCTTGCCAACCTGTTGACATGCTGGCTGCATGTCAGCCTTGACACCTGTTTAAATATACAACCCAGAAACCCTCATTTCTGGGAAGGAAATTTTGAGTATATTTCTGTACTTTTCCCCAGTATTCAGAAACATTTTTAAGGAACTTATTCAAAACTTGAACGAAACATGAAAGAAACCATCTTCATGTAAGTCTATTTTGATTATTCTCTCAGTAGCTTTGACTCAGCCATCCCACTACACTCCACTCCCACCTTCCTCAAGGGTTTGGTACAATGGGTTTTTTTCCAAAATAAATAAGGAAACCACTTTTTACTCCTAACTACTCTTCCAATTCCTTTGTTTCCCTGGTCTTAGTACTGTGTCTTGATTTTCACTGCATGTTCTTCCAGCCTGTTATCTCCTTGTTTGGAACCATGCTGACTTTTCTCATGGCAATGCTTCTTTGATGTGTACAGTGGAAGTTAATGAGCTCTCCCAGTACATGCTGGTCTTCTGTGAAATCTTTGTGGAGTACGAGGAAGCTGATTTCACTTAAAAGTTCAGCCACATGGAGAGTGGAAATCTTCTGAAAACGTAAAACAAACATTATGTATATGTATTCTTTCTTTCTATTCGTAACCTAGGAAACTGTTATACAGCATTATCTTTTGAAAGTGACATTTGTACGCAAGCAGTTCTGTACAGTATTTTCTTCTCTGTCACTATCTGAGGCTGACAGAATACACACCTCTAGTCCATGCCAAAGGAACTGAAGTTTTTTTTTCCTTCCAGAAAAGGCATATTTCTTTGATTTCACCGTGATCTTCCTTATCTCCTCCTAGCTGTTGTTTTTCCTGGCTTACTTTAGAATAACTGCTACTTTTCATTGTCTGAAACCTTTTACTGGTTAACTTTCCTCAGTTCCTGTTTCCCTGCCTTATTCTTGTCTTACCACTGTTTTGTTGCTATGTTTCCTGCTGCTTAGCTTTTCTAGCAGTTGCTTTTCTGGCTTGTTTTTGTCTCAGTGCTATTTGTGATTTCTCTTAAAAGTCTCCTAATGTTTAACTTTTTCAAGCAGTATTTTCTGAGTTTGTTTTTTCCACTTCTTGCATTTGTTGTTAAAAGCCTTCTGCTGTTTGTCTTATTTTAAGTGTTGCTTCTGTAGATCATTCTCTTTTCCCAAACATTCAGTATATTCTATTTTACACCACATTCAGGGCTTAATTCAGAGGGATTCTGTATAGCCAGGTTGATCTGAGCATGAATGATCACGTTCACTCCTTACGTGTTTTCTAGCAAGTATATTTTAAAATAAGATACAAATAACTTCAGGTTAGTTCCCTGCAGTGGAAAATTACATTTCTAAGGCTTTTAGGTTGAGACTAGAAAATAATTTTCCATTGATAGACTTCTAATCCTTAATAAAGTAGCATGCTTCTTCATTCTCAAATAACATAGGAACTTGTGAGTTTTCATATTTGCAAAATGTTTTATGATATTTACTGGAGTTATTAACATCCTGACATCCTGATTCAAGTTTTGGCAATGACCTTTTAAAAGGATGCAACAGTGTGGATCATGCCCAGTCCTCTGTTGGAAGATACCAGAAATGAGTCTGGGGATGCTTCAGAAGTCTTTGATGGCTTATGACCCTTTCTAAAACATGATTGCTGGTTCTCATGCCTGCATAGTTGAGCCAATTATGCCCTTTCAAAAGGGATGAATACCTTCAGGCCTACATGTGAATGTCCAAATACCTCCCCTGGGAGAGAGTTTTACACCTGGGCCAGTTGTGTAAGGACAAAATAAAAAGCATTCCACCAGAAGCAGCGACTGCTTCTTGTTGGCCTTTTTACTTATTTGGCTCAAGACTCAGCTTATTGCTAAACAAAGGTTGGGTAGTCATGGTCATTATCTGGTGTTGAGTGCTCACCCCCTCTACACCTCAGTTGTTTATGTGGATCAGAGGTTTCACCACACACCCAAAACTCTCCTTCTCCCCTTCAGCTGTGGCTGCAGACCTGACCTCAGCAAAGCACCCTGCTGCTTTTACAAGTGGCGTGAACCTTTAAAGTTTCAGTTTCTCACAGTATAGTTTCTAAATGACACCCAGTGACCCTGCCTCCAAATTTGTAAAGATACAACTCACTTTTCCTACAGGGACATTCATAGTTCATTAATTTTTTTGTCCCTATGGTGTTGCTCAGTTTTGATGGCAAAGTCTTCATTTGATCTCCCAAAGAAACCACCTGCAGAGCCTGACATTTCTGGAAGACCAGCAGTAAAGCAAGAAAAGCTCCATAACAGAAGCAATAGCTTGGATTGCATCATCACAGCTGTAAAGAAGCATCTCTTTTTGATATTTATTTGCTTGTCTGGTTGGTTGGTTTTCTGCAGTTTTTCTCCAAATTCCCTGACCCTTCTTTCTTTATCAAAATAGAAAATAGAAAATTGAGGTAGTATTGTGGTAGTGAGGAGGAGAAAGACAGGTGTTCAGGGCAACTACTTCATTATTTTTAATTTGATTTCTTTCAAGACAGTCAACTTTTTATTTTTATTCTTTTTTAATTTAAACCCAATATTTTTTCCCCTCGGGAAAAATAATTTTTAAATAAAAAAATCCCGGCTCATAATAGGAACCCTGCTAACATGCCTGTTCTTTGAAGAAAAACTATATTTATTATACATCTTGAGCCAGTTACACCTTGTGGAAAGAGAAAGGGAATGGATTTCACAGAATCAGAGTATTGTAGAATGGTTTGCGCTGGAAGGGACCTTAAACACCCAGTTCCTACCCTAATGCCAAGGGCAGGGATGCCTTCCACTTGATCAGATTGCTCAGAGCTCCATCCAACTTGGGGCATCAACAGCACTGGGCAACGTGTTCCATTGTCTCACTACCCTTGCAGTAAAGAATTCTTTCCTATTACCTAATCTAAATCTACCCTCTTTCAGTTTAAAGACATTACACCTTGTCCTATTACTACATGACCTTGTAAAAAGTCCCTCTTCTTGTAGCCCCTTTTAGGTATGGGAATGCTGTAACAGGGTCTCTTTGGAGACCTTTCTCAGTAGCTTATGATTTACTAATGCAGGAATATAAGAACAACTCATTGGTTAAAAAATTCAGGCCTGCCTTCCGAGATACTTGCCTTCCAATTCCAGCAATGTATGCCTGAGGCATTCACAAAGGCTATTTGCATAATCAGTGTGGCACTGGATCCAACCCATAAAAGAGAGGCTTTTACTCACTTGCGACTAACAGAAGAAATGAATCTACACTTCCAAAGATGAATTCTTTAGCTGTCAAGATTTTAGACAACATCACAAACAAAATGTGTATATATTTTCTTGACAAAAGCACAACCATACATTCTGATACAGTTATGGCTTGAAAGCATATTCTTAACTATTGAAAAGGTCTTTGAATGAGAAAATTGTGAAGCTTTCAGTTTTAATAATGCCCTGGTAAAGAATGAAGCTAGAAAAGAAAATCACTCAAAACCCCTCATTTCTTATAGCCCTTAGTGTCAAGGGCATTCATTGTGTTCTTCATAACCACAAACATTGACATCACTGGTATTCCAGATCAACAGTAGTATATTTACTTGCTATGCTATTTCTTCTCATATGAGTTAAAGCAGTGTGAAAAGGTCATCTAAAGTAAGCTGCTGCAGATGTTGACTACTTTTTTTGGTTTCAGGGAAATAGAAAAAGTCTATTTTTTTAATCCCATTACTTCAAATGTTTTTCTATTTCTGTACTAAGAAAAAGAATCCAGAGGAAATGAAGCTAAAAGTTATGAGCAGAGGGAATGAAATTATATAAAAAAGGTCAAGAACCCAAAACCTATGGATTTGGATTTGTAACTGAGTACTCAGTTGCCCTTACTTCCTTTGAAAATATCGCATTTCAGTTGCTCTAATACTGGGAATGTCATCAACTTGAACAGAATGATAAATTAGAATGGGTGCAGAAGTTGTAAAAGAAATGGAAGATTAATGGGGTGGGGCTTAAGAGTTGTCTTGGGGCAGGCAGGGATGGAAATATTTCAACTGTCTAAATTTATGTGTTAGGTTCAAAAATGTTATCCAGCTTATATTTGGTAACCTCAGAATTCCTTATTGCTAGTTATCTGCATTTCATTTAGCACTTCTGGTCTGGTCCTGAATGTTCCTGATACCTTTTAACTGCCTCAAGTAATTGGCAGCAAAAAATAGCAGGTTCAATTTTAAAAAAAATACCTTATAAAAGTCATAGTAAGCCCTGACTTCGAAACCTGACACTTTCTGATGCTTAGCGGAACACAACTCAAAACTTGAATGAAATTTGGGCAATAATTTTTTTTTTCATTTTAATTAAAACAAAAAACAAGCAAAAAAACAGGTAAAAAACCAAAACCAAGAAGGAAGATCAGCAGAAGTAACTTAAAAGTATGAAAGTCCTTTGGTGAAGTTAGCTGATCAGCTAGTGGGCCACCTGGTCGCTTCTCCCCCTTCTGCAGCAACATCTTACTCACAGCATGCGATTGTCAAGTCTGGACGTCCTGTCACCTTTCCTGCTGGGTGGCAAGGCACAATTCAAGCTGTCACTGATCTTGTAAAATCAGCTGCTTCCTCATTTCAGTCACTCATTGATCTGCTTCATTAGAGCACTCTTTGCTAATTTTTTTGTCATTTCAGCTTTTATGATTAGTTCATGCTGAAAACTAACAGAGCTGTAAGATTCTTAAGCTCTTTCTTCAGCCCTCCATGTCATAGAATCCTCTTAAAATATTTTTTCCTTTCAGTTTCTGGGTTCGGCTTTTCGGTGTGAGGTTGAGGCTCTAAGACATAACAATTCAGCCTAGGTGTAGACTAACTCTTACAATTTGTTTTCACTGTTTTTGACATGCCTCTTGCCTTCCGTTGAAATGCTTCCCAAAACCAATCAATTAACAATGTCAAAAGAAGCAGGAGGAATTTCCAAGTTCCATATTTTTGAAGGGGATTGATACAAACTTATCTTACAGACACCAAGCAACCATAAAAAGTCCAACAGAAGCAGTGATTCCTCAAATCACCTTCAACTGATTTTCACCACATTGATAAGAGCCATTTGGATCATTTACGAGTGTTTACAAGTCTTACAAAACTTAAGTTCTAGATTCCGTAGCAATTCAAGCACATCTCACCTAGGGAAGCAATATAAATCAGATTTTATAAACTAACTGTTCAATTATTTCTCTGGAAATTTTTATTTCTGGTTTAGACTACTACTTCATCTTCCATTAAATGGATATTTAATATGAAATCCAAACAAGACAGATAATGGAAGACAGTTCCCAACTCTTCCATAAGGTCAAGTAGCAAAGCAGCCTCCTGAGATGAGAGACTGTTCCATTTGGTATTAATTTACATTAACTGGAATAGTTTTAGCAGTAGAATTGCAGTATTAGTGGCAATGATTTCTCAGGAGGTGAGAGACCTGGATTTCTGTATGTCCAGATCATGCAGATTGGCATCTGAAAGTCATCTGTCATCGTTTCAAGTCAGATTTTCAAGGTCTGAACTATCAGAGGGACTTTTCCCTCAGAAAATTATTTAAATGTTCAGTTTCAGAAGAGCTAAATGCTCCTGAGCTAAGTGAGATGTCTTACTGGGTTTGAGATTAGTTTAGCTTTCTAGCTTCTGAAGTTTGTTTATAGATATTTTCTCTCTTCATATACTTTTTGAGCCTGTCTGTGGGTCTGATTATCAGGAAAGTGACATAAAGCATAGGTATTCCTATGTGAAGCTCCTCTGGGTGTACCGTACCTGTGTATCTTTAAAACTCTGACTGTAGTATGTGCCTGCAAGATCTATAGGGATCTTTTGGAATTAATATAAAAGGTTAGGTAAACTGTGGGCTACATTGTTTTCTTCTTGTGATTTTAAAAGCTTCCCTCAAGTACAGGCAGTGGGAAATGAAGTTTTATTTTAGAGTGGTAGCTGCCAGGAGCACTTCTGTCAGGAACTTTTTCTTGAGGCATATTGCTTCAGCATGGACTTTCTCTGACTAAACTATTTTCTGACTCTATTGTGACCTGCATAGATTCTGTCTACAGAGGTGCTCTTGAGTGGCTTTATAAATCCACATGGGTTGCAACTAATCTTATGACCATGAAAATTAAGACATTATAGATAATTCCTACTCCAACAAAATTGCTATTTACCAGAGTGACTCTATAACAATACCATCCATGGTTTCACACATTATGGTATATTGCAGAAATGGATATGCTGAATTCAACACAACTTTCAAACCTAAGGAGGGCTTGTTCTTGCTTAACCTGCCCAACACATAGCAGAGCCTTTGGAATTTTCCTGTGCATTTTTTTCTCATTTTCTTTAAGAACTAAGAGCTATTATTAAAGCAATATTAGTTTTTATTCAAAATTCTGTCTCCAGTGAGAAAATTCAATGCTATTCTTTTTAGCTTGTCTGGCTCAACAAATCCATATCATGTGGAGTCTAGTCTTTATTATAAAAAAAGTTCATTTACTGAAGTCCAGTTAGTTATACAGTGAAAAACTGAGGAGTTTGATATCAACATAAACTGATGAATGTAAATATTTTTGCATTATTTTTATCAAGGTTTTTCTTAAAAATCATGCTTTAAACAGCAGAATTTTCAAATCTAGTAGGCAAATAATCAAATAATAAAAATTAATTAAATAGAAATTGAACATCACATTTCCCCCTTATCTGGCAGTTATTTAAATAACATCAGTCCATAAGCGATCTAAATATATCTGGGATCTGTGCTTCTGTACAACTGTTTTGTTATTTTTTTAGGCTATCATTTCTGCAACTAGACATTAAGTGGCCAAATTTTTGCACATAGTTTAAAAAGATGACCTGCCTTGGACACAGTGAGAGTGGAGATACAAGCATAAGCTAAGGTTCACCATGTATATAAATTTGGTTTGTTCTAATGCACTGGGAAGAGAATAAGGTTTATGGTTGTTTTTTCTGGGTTGTTTTGCCTGGTTTTTTGTTATTTTTTGATACAAGAAAGAAAACGTATTTTTAAAATGCTTGAGAAGAGCTTTGCCTGAGATATATTTCCTTTTGGTTTCTACTATTGCAATGCTTCTGTGAAGTTTAGTTGATGTATTTAAGCCATCCTTCTAGGAAAGGATCTACGAAAAAATAATCACCTCTCAGGAGAAAAACCATCTGCACTTTGATTGGCATTTCTATTTTGTCTTAAAAGAGCTTGCAACTCTGCCCTTGAGGGTTATCCTTCACCTTGTCTTCTGAAAAAGATGCTGCTCCAAAATGTGTTCACATTGCAGACAGTACACATAAGCTTCAAAATGCTTTCTGCTTACAAGTACCCGAAGTTAACTAGCTTAAACTTGGGGTTTTTTGGTTGGTTGATTGGTTTTGGGTTTTTGTTTATCTGTTTGTTTTGGTTTAAGGTTTTGGGATTTTTTTTTGTTTTGTTTTGTGGGAGGTCTTATGAACTTTTTTTTTGTGCGAGTCATCAATTGGAGTATCTGATTCTTAATGGGAAAATTATTTGCATAAACATGGGTTTTATTTTAGTTTGATTAGTCCTTGCTTAGACAAATCTCATACTGGTCAGAGAACATAGTAACACTGCTTTGACAGATATGATATGTTGCAAGTAAAGTTTTAATAACAACTCCAAGTTATAGTCTAAGTCTGAAATAATATTGTCTATTGACCACTTTAAGCCAGAAGATTTTCCTGTCAAAGATGGACAGATTATGTTTAAATTTGATCTTGAGGTGTACAAGATTCTTAAAAGGCATCCTAATTCTTCTCAACTGCGTGGTCAGTTGGGAAGTGGTTCAGTTGCTTTGTCATGTGAATAAATGTGCAGGAACAGCACAAGACCTTAAGCCCACCCATCTTTTGGTGAAGGTAACACCTGTGAGGAGAGTTACAGGAATGTAAAGATGGAAGAATGGCTGGACCTCTGGGGGCTGGACAGGCAAATTGTTCTGAATCCATAGCACAGCCATTCTGTCTAAAGAATTCTCAGCCCTTTCTAATTTATGATAGTGATAGGTCTTTAGATCAAAGACTATAAAACTGTTTTATAAGGCAAATCATTTTGTCGCATGGCCACAATAAGTTGATTTTAGCTCTTTGCAAACTTTTTGAATCATTAAACATGCCTATTAAAAAAACCGATATTGTTGCTGAGTGAAGAGAGCTAGGCTTTAAAGTGAATTAAAAAAGGAAGTTCATGCTTTCAGATTGTATGAAAATAGACCGGCAAGAAAAATTCCTTCAAAGTTTATTTGTCACATATATATTAGGACAGTTGTAGAAATATATCCAACAGATGCTGCAAGAAATAAATTGTGAGAATTTTGAAATAGCAGTAACTTTATTACTCATCTTGTTTCTACTGAAAAGGTAGGCACAATCAGCATAACCAGTTTTGTGTGCTTCCCCTAGCTTGCCTGTTTAAAAGACAATTGATTTGTGCATGTGCACATCCCTAATCTGATTAACAAACACCCTAGCCCAATTAATGTAGATTGATTATCCATGGAAAGTGGGTTAATTGAATAATAGACATTGATAAAAATGGCTAGTAGATATTTTAGTATATGTATGTGTGAAGTTGATGTATTTTGCTGTAAAATAAAATATAGTGAAAACAAGTATATTGATTCACATTAAAGCTGATTAATCCGTTCATTAGTTTAATTTAATTGTCTGTAAAATTAGTTGCTAAAGAGTAGGAGGAAAAAGTCTGTTATTATAATTGTCTGTGTAACAGTGAAGGAATGATTTTATTGACTGTTATACAAATAAACCCAGGTTTCCCAAATATATGTATTAGAACAAAGGATTGTGTCGTTTGCAATCAGAGGAAATACTATGAAACTATAACAAATAGCTATTCACATTATCACCTTAGCCAATTATCAGACTGACTGTATTGAGCAGTCCATGTTATAAAGTAGTTTAAAGTGAAAGTCACATAAAAGAATTCATTATCAATAGGAAAAAAGAGGACCTAATTGAGAAATGTCATCCAGCGTTTGCATCCTCAATAGAAGAAAAATGGACTCCATCACAAAATGCCAACTGTGGCCATGTTCTCTAATTTTCTCTTCGAGGACACTAAGCAGTAGATGGGATTAAAAAGGAACTGCCAAAGCCATTATCTTTCACATTCAATAAAAGTGCACTGTGTCCAAATGAAAAATGCCAGACTTCATCCCTCCTTTCTTGAGGAAAACAGTAGAACTAATTAAAAAAAATCCTGGTCTGTACATCTTTTACATTTTAGGCTTCCTAGGAAAGAGCAATAGAACATTAAGTCATTAAAAAGTGCAGCAGCAAAAGAAAGGTTTCAGGAACTACAAATGGAAAATGAGATGGAGGAACAGGACATCAAAACAGAACTAAAGATTGGAAACATGGCCACCTAATAGGTATGATGTACGTATTTGGCATTCCTTGTACGTTTTAAATTTTTTTTCTTCTAGAAGAGAGGAGAACAGAGGATCTTTAAGAAATGTCACCATCAAAACCTAAAATAGTCATTCTGTTTCATTGAATTTCAAAGTAGGTATAGCCATATCCTATAGTTTTAAGACCAAACTAGAATATTTTTCCCTAACATCTGTGGATTACTTGCACTGCATAAACTAAAGGAGAAATTTTATGTTATTATTGTTTATCTTTATTCAAGAGAATCCAGAAACCTTTGCTGGCCATAAGTTATGTGACAGTATTCCAGTACAGATGTTTTACCAACAGTGTTCATGACAAATACTTTCTTTTCAAAGAGATCCCTAAAACCAAGGGCCAATGTTCTGTTTTCACAGGTAAGAAATGGTGACTTATTTTACTTCTAACTGTAATTCATGCTGGGTAAAATAAAATTCCCAGTTTCTTGGCATGATTTGGGAGGACAATGCTCTAACAGCATCTTTAGTTACCCACTGACTCAAGCAGTATTCATAATGCATTGGGATTTCATGCAGGAAGAGGTTGTTCCAGGCCCTGTATAATTATATCATTGCAGACTAGCTTCCCAGTGTACCCAGGATCATTTACTGTCAGCTGCTGACTTCAATTAACAGGGTGGTGTGTTCTGCATGAGTTTCATTTGCCACCTCAGTTTAGGTATATCTAGATGGAGAGTTCCCTTTATCATTTTCCAGTCTCGCTACTAAGTTGTAAGTTGTAGAAACAGAATTCATCTCTAAGAGAAATGCTGCAAGCTCATTGGCTAGATATCATAAAATAAAGCCCATGCTGCTCTGAGCTCCTCCAAGATCAGTTGGGTAGCAGGGGCATTTGCAGACTGGTAAAGGTGAGGGGACTGTATCTGAGAAGCTATTCAGTAGATGCTGTGTTAAAAAAAATTTCCTTTTGTGATCTCAGCAGTCTGCCTCTCCCTCTTTCAGTGAAAATAAAATCTAGCTAAATATGCTTGCAGCTATTCTCCACCATTCTGCAGCAGAGCAGACAAGGAGAGAATTACAGATTACTTTTCACCGCATTACTTCTCGTAATGACCTTGATTCCTTGTGTCCATCCTTTTTGAAGGAACTGTTTGTACACAAATCCAGAAAGGATCCAAGAAATACTGTCACTGAAAGGGAAGCTTTGTACTGGTATGACCTTCTGTAAAACAAGGCCTTGCCTTTGCTGAACAGATCCCTTCTCCTTTTCTGACCCCTCAAAATGGCAATTTGTTAAGGAAAGTTTTGAAATACTTACACCAACATGTCCATTCATGGCACTGTAAAACCACATTATCTCTCACTTGGTGTCAACAAGTCATAGCAACAACACTAGGTCTTACTAATGCTGGATAGCCATGCATTCATTACACTCTTAAGAGAATGAATTAATGAATAAAATAAATAAACTTATATATTTCTGCTGGTGACAATTAAGCAGTAATATCTGTTTTCTGTGCAATTGTGTTAATATGATCTTGATTGTGAGTTTGTTTTGTTTATTCTAATTGATTATTTGTGGTGTTTAGGCTTATACCACCTAAGCACCAAGCCTGTGTTTGAACAACACTCTCAGTTACATGGTGTAACTCTTGGGTATGGCCCTGTGCAGGCCTAAGAGTTGGACTCATTGATTCCTGTGGGTCCATTCTAACTCTGGACATTCTATGATTCTACAAAAGTGTGAATCCTCTTCAATCTGTTGCTAAGCAGTTACTGTTACTGTGGAAATTGTGAAATTATACCTTTATGAAATAAACAAAACAGCAAAAAGATACTTTCCTGAATTGGACAAACATTTCTCACATGTGCTATTTTTTCTTCTCAGCATATTTATCTCAGTATCTATTTTTAAAACTCAGATTATCTACAGAAAAACTGCTGGATATAAGGGTCTAGTATCCATCTATTAATCTTTTCATAGATTTCTAATGTTAGGTGGGTGACTTGTGTGTAAGAGGGGATTCATGCTGACTTACTCAAAGATTACATATTCCCAGATGGTTCTTTTTTTCATCCACATGCACAATAAACACAGAAGAAAGGGATTTCTGAAGTCCAAATTTCTCTCAGAACTGACAGTTCAATAAGAAACTGTGGTTCTCAGTTATTCCCCATTATAATTTACACAAGTCTTTGAAATGAGGATTGAAAAGTACAGATAAGCTTCATACTAAGAGGCTATCATTTTCATTCAATCAATACTACAAAGACAAAAGATCACAAAAATTGTATTCTGTAAATGCCCCTGTATCATGTTGTAGTTAATTTCATCAATGGATGCATGTTTGTTTGAAGAAGTGATAATAAGTTGGGGTAGTGTGTATTGTGAAGAATTTCTTGTTGCTGGGGGAAGGTTGCAGAGTTTTGTTTTCTAAAGAATTTGTTCATTTGGTTGCCCAACTAATAATTAATTTATTGATCATCTATTAGACTGCCCTATTGTACTTAACTGTCTAGCAAATTAAATAATCCTGTTCTTATATCACTGCTAGTGGCAGTGAAGGTTCAGTCTATTTCAGATGACTGAAATATTGTCGTCTGAGGAGAGCTATAAATAGTGGCAGGTTATTTTTTATGAAACTTTACAATAAGTATCATAAATATCTGATGATTATAATTGAGTCTTAAGATATTTAATCTCTACTGATTAGATGGCAAATAATAAAATTGTATCTCTTTAGCACCTCTGAAAGTCAGAGTAGGTAATTTATTATATAGATTTTAACATTAAGTAAAAACATGCAGTAACACCTTGGGGGTTACGTATTTGAAATGCAATTGTTGCATTTTATGTGCTTTTCACTAGCTCAGAAGCCGTAGAAAAGATATTTCAAACAGCCACATAGTACACTGTTGGTTAACGACCAACTGAATACCCAAAACATACTAAATGAGATTTTGAACCCATCACATTGATATGTGTCTGTTATATAGCCACTTATCAACAGTAAGTAGTTTATTTAAATACTGCTAATCATGAACATTTAGTATTTAACATACTGGTGCTGTCTTAATGAAAAATTAAATTCTTTGAGAGTCTGTATTCAGTGTAAAGAATTACTAAAACTTTCTTATAAGTTTATAAACATCTGTGTTAATATAGGGGAGAAACCAATGTTGCAAATTACCAGTTGTCTTCATCCTGAGCCTTCCCAAACTCAAAAGTGGAAATCACTTGTGATTTTAGATGGGTTAAATTAATAAAAATTAAAACTCTGTAAATCTACAGTTTACATAAACCTCAGTGAAGAGTAAATGCTGAATACAATTTATTCGATAAACCTCTGTTTGGTACTCCTTGCAGATGTGGACAGTAAATATGTTAAATACGTCTTGTGTAATTGTTTGAACACCTTGACTAGTCATTTAAAACTTTGTGGTTAAAATATGCATTGCTTTGTATCAGTATCCCAACATGCTGCAAATCTACATTCGGGAATGTTATATTCAAGCACCTGGATCCCAGTGGCCTGAGACCTTGAACAGGAGAATATGTGGTTTGTGGGCTCAGAAAGGGATTAGCATGATGTGTAATATGTTCAGTCCTTGTGAAAACAGAGGACTAGACACAGAGTCACAATGATACAGAATATAGAAAATATATAAGTAAGAGGAAGTGCTTAAATTTATCAACATCTAGTGTTACACAGAAGTTCCACAATGGCATTCAGGACTCTGATTTACTGAAATATTTGCAAGGTTAGGAACTTAGGTGCAAATGGTGAAAAATTATGAGAAGATCTTTAAATCTGCATATTCTGGATACTGAAATATTATGAAAGAGTCCAGATATTATCTAGCAGAATGGATAAAACTCTACCATGGGACCAAAAGGAAGGCATCTTTGGCAGATTTATAAAATGTTAGAAAAAGTTAGAAAAATGCAGGAAGTAAAATCATTGTGTTTATGACCAAATCGAGTTCCTAATAAAGAACTGGCTGTCCTTAGTGTATGCCCAATGTTAAATTTCTTCTGTAAGGACAGCCACAGTTTGGAGAAGGTTCAAACAGGTATTTGTACTGGTGGGGTACTGTACCTGCATCTTTTTCTCATCCTTATTGAATGGCCTGTGGGTATTTTCTCAGTTTGTCAGGTTTCAGTGGAAGCCAGAATTCACTTGGAGGAAGGTTTGTTGAAGATGAAAGTTGATAATGTCCTACAACTAAACTGAAAAATTTACATTATTTTTTTTCTGAAGAGCATCATTCACTTATTTTTTTGTTGTATATGAGAAGAATAATAAAATAAAAGCATTGAATGTTATAATTGCTCCTTATTCCATTGGCCCCCGTTTCAATAAATATTAATATTTTCAAGTAGATAAGATTCCAAGTTTAGGATTTATAAAAATTCTGTAAACCAAGAGTTCTGTATATGTCAACCAGATTAGCTGTAGTACATACCAGAACATAGAATTCACATAGAATTTGGCTTTCTCAAAACTAAAAACTAGTAAGCAAATATTTTTAATGCATATACAGTTTTCCACTTGTTCCCTCATTTTGTAATCTTTTTGATTACATTTGCAGTTTTAGGTATGAAATAATGTGATAACAGTATTTTTCTTCCCTCTGCCTGGTTTTCCTTACACCAGTTTTGAGCAGGAGAAGACATGGGTTTGAATTGTATTGCAAAAGAAAGCTTGTCGGTAAACCAACTGAGTTAAAAATAATAATGAAGCTGGTAACACAGTAGATGATTCTCTAGGGTTTATGCAGCTATAGAGACATATGTATGTCTGTAGTATGACAGAAATTAATATATTTTTGTCCTGAAATTACTTTTCTCTTTTACTAGTTAGCAGAGCACCAGAATGCACATTTGCTTATCACAGGTAACACTGTGAACAAATGCTCCACTCTAAAGCACACCATCAAATCAGAACAGCTTCTCATGAAACTCTGTGATAATTGCTTTGTATTTTACTTTCATTTTATTGTTTAATTTAATTTTATCATTTAATATAATTTCTTGCAGTGTCATTTACAATGAAGAAATTGTTTACTTTGGCTCCTATTTCAGATGACTCATTTTAATTTTCTTTTCTAAAAGTTTCATGTGTTTTATACTGGTTTTGCAAGTCCCAGAACTGTAGTCAATATTTGGTAAAGACTATTAAATAATAGTGAATCAGTGAACCTTTCACAGTTTTCTTATCTCATTCCCCCCTTGTATTTCACTGCTTTTGATCTGAGAGCAGCAGATTGACCCCCGAATTTTTCAGGTCCATTTTCTGAGATCCCATCCTTTCTCATGCCATCTCTTCTCTATGACCCAGGTATCAATTCTTATTTTCTGGAAAACATAGTTAATATCTTTTTTTTAAGAACAAGTAGTTTTCATTTATAAATACAAAAAGAAAAACTCATTACTTCCTTGCTGAAGAGGAGTACTAACCCGTGTATAACAGAGTGCATTCCCTTAGCTTTCAAGGTGTTATTTTTCAGGAATGAGAACAGACTTGGCTTCTTTCCTGGTACCCTCAGTAATAATAATGAGTACTTTCACACTTCAGGCCAAAGACAGAGGAGCACCCATGTGGAACTCTTGTAGGATTAGGTGCTTACAGCACTGGGGGCTAAGAATACAGTCTGCCTTGATCCAAGCTTGTTAGGGATTCAAAGTAACATTTTAATGGAGTGCTTCATGATACAGGGATTTGGCGCAGTGCTTTCAGTTATCTACCACTTACTTCTTGTTCTATTCTCTAAAATATTCTCCTGGCTCAAGGGGGACATCTCTCTTTGATCAGCTATGTTAGGTGGCTTGTATATCAAGTGCAGTATAGGTTAACAAATATGATTTCTGAAATGATTACAAAGTTTTTTAGAGTTTGAAGCCAGAAGGGATCCTCAGATGGTCTATATCAGGTCATTAAGTTTTACCAAGGCTTTATTCTAAACTTAAAGGTTTTCATTAGAACAAAGAATTTTAGACCTCAAGAGGTTTAACTGTGCTATAGGCAAAGACTGGAACTAATCCCTAATGCCCTTGCAATGGTAGGAAATTAATTAGATGAAATATGCCTGGATGATCCTAGAAAGTAATCTAAATTATGGTGCTGAGGAAGGCAAAACAAAAAATAAAGGTCCAGCTTCAACCTCTAATCCCTGAATTTTGTTACATCTTTATCATCAAAGATAGATAGCTCTCCACGACTGGAAATATTCTCCTTCTGTAACTACCTATAAACAATGATCACACTGCCTTAATTTTTTTTTCTTTTAACTGACTGAACAAGTCAAACTTCTTAGTCTTGCATAGAAACGTTTATTTTCCAGTGTCAGGATCATTTTGGTAAGTCCTTTTAACATTCTTTCAAGGATTTCCACTGACTTGTGAACCAGATTTTTGTTGTGATCTTATCAGAGCCTACAAAGGAAATAAAGCTTCCTTATTTTTACCTTGTCTTCTCCTCTGAACACCTTCTTGGGTCACACCTGCAGTTGGTGTGACAACACTGCATAAATGAGATCATTATCTAGGATGATCACTAAATACCTATTTGAAGGCACAAGCTGGGGTAAGCATTTGTCTAGGGGAACTTCTCCAGTAATAACTTAAATTCTATAATGAAGGAAACAAACATAATCTCCATTACCAAGACAACTGTTCTAGTGACAAATGCAGCAATGGTAGGCAGCTGATATTTGTAGACACTTTAGAAATCTGCTTGGTTCAATACATTTTAGCTCTACATTTCTCAGAGGATTTCTTGCTTGATCTGTTCTGGTAATTGTTAATGTTTCCTGGTTTTGCATTACAGTTTTTAGTTCAGCTAGCTTTTCCAGCTGCCTGTATCTTTGATGTCAGCCACATCTTGATTGACTTCAATATTTGGTAATAATGTTTCTCATTTACTTGATTGTCCTCATATTATTCAGAATTATAAACAGTATTTTACAGGCTTTGTTATTTTTGCGAATGTGTGGGTGTTTAAATTTTACCGTGGGCTTTATGTAGATGTCATAAGGACTTTGTCCTTTAATGTAAGCTGTTTTGTTGCCTCTTTTAATGTTAATTGCATGTTTTATTGTCACTACTTAAACAGATGCACTCCTTTCCGTTTCTCATTAATGGTTAGGGTCGAAATATATTTCTAAAGGTTCGATCTGTCTTTTGAGATCCTTGTGAAAAGGAAATGTAGGGAGGAGCTGCTGATACTGCTACTGAATTGAAACTTCAGAAGAAGTTCTGAATAAACCTGAAATTAAGCCAAGGCTGAAACATATTCTAAACACATTCATATGCATGTACCAGGCTCCAAGTATTCTGCAGCAGTCTGAATCTAAGGTCTGGTGCCTTTGGGTTTTTTTTCCTTTGTGTACCACATGTTTACTTGGAGATATAACACCAGGAGCGGAATCTCATTTGATCTCATAAGATAAGCAATATCCCGTTAGGTTGTTGTTGAAAAGATGGTATCCCTGGGAAATCTCAGCTGTTTGTTGAGAGTGGCATATTTCAGTATGTGTCACTCTTGCTGAAAATTGAACCTGGCTTTGGTCATATATTTTAAAAAACTGATTTGAATTTGAATTGCTAGAGGTTGTTACATCCAGGTGAGTCTCATGGGAGTGGGAATATTGAGATGCATAGTTCTGTGCTGAGTAGGGCAACATCCTGGAGTTAGTTCAGGAAGTGTCAATGTCAGTCACACTCTGATTGATGCTGGCATTGGATAACTGCATGTGTACCAAATTTTTATTAGCTTTGAAGCAGAATAGAAGGCATACTGCCTTTGATAACCCTTCTAATCCACTCAGACATCATGTGAATGGCAAGGCAGCTGTTAAGAGTGTGAGAAGCAAACTTAAAATTGTGATGGAAACTTTCTCCTTTGCTCATTCCAGTTTGGATACTCACTGCTGTTTTCTTATTGCATTCTTAGTGGTTCCAAATTGCAGTCCTTTGCAAATGCCACTTGAAAGAGGTCAATGTGCCTGTTTGTACAAGCTGGAATTCTTCCCTTTTTGTTCTGCAGCTTCTTAATTTCCACAAGCAATAGTCTTAAAATAAAAGGCATTCAACTCTATCCATCTGATTTGTAGAAAAGCCAGTATCTGTCTATAAAGCGATACATGTATTTCACCATAGGATGATTCAGTGAGGACCAACAAGCTTTCACAGCCTTTACACCAGCTTTCACATGGGTGTATAAAGTTTATACCACATAGCATGATTGCTTCAGTGAATGACTTAACTGATTTTGTCTTCTGCTTTTTTTACTTAGTTAATATCTGTACATTTCATTGCAACTTTCCAATAAGCTAAGAACTATTGGACAGAGTACGGTTTTAAAGATACAAGACCTGGGCACAGTAAAGGGAAATGAGAAGCCCTGAAGTCATCTTCATTGTTGTCAATTAGAGAATGCAGTGCTGTACAAGACCCCTGGTTTCACTTTCACCTACAAGAATTTTACCCAGATGCAATTTTAAACGTGGATGTGTTGATTGTACTGAAAAATCTGTCAGAAAGCTCTTTAGAAAAAAAACAATTGACTTCTCTGTCCCAATTGGTAGACAAGTGTGAAAAGCAATTAAAGTTCCAGTTTCAAGTGTGAATTTTTTCATCCATGTTAAAACTGGCTCATTTGGGTTTTGGATAGTAGGTCTGTTGTATCAAGGTGGCTTGCAAAAGATCACAGGCACTCCCTGAGTGCAAAAATCCATCACGCATTGCCAAGGTAAACAAACAAACAGCACAGTCTGATTTCCCTTTCTTTTATCAGAAAACTGTAGATTCTATCAAGTTTAAATTACATTTAATGAAAGTTTAAATTAAATATGTTTGATTAACACAGGAACCTACAGGAAGTTGCCCTAAAATAGGATTATCATCCTGGTTTTTCATTCATTATTTACTGTTGTTAAGAGATAATGTGGTAGACAAAGACAAATTGTTATTCCTACTAGTGAAAAGCAATTAAATAGGTATCAAAGGTAAAACCATTTTCAACAGTGCCTATAAGTGAAAAGGAAGAGGTTTACATCAGGTGTGCTTTTGGTTGTTGAAAGCAGGAATGAAAATATAGTTATGTGAGGCATTTATGGTTTGCTGTGTTTGAAAGCCCATGCAAACTTAATGCAATAGTGAATAATAACTAGAAATTTAGTTCCACTTTTACACATCTTCACTACCTTCATAAGCCAGATTTTTGATTCTTCAGTTTCACATTTATGGCTGCAGGAGAAAAATTCAATATAAAAGTGTCTTTGTCTCAGATGGGTAGCTTTCTATACCAAGTGAAACACTAATATGGAATTTCAAGTTATTGTCAAAGGAAGGGCTTAACCAACTGACTTTATTGCCAAGGAAGAAGCAAAATTTGAAAGTTATTAATAATGTTGAGGTAATGCTTCAAGCATATTGCTACTCTTGAGAGTTTGTATAATAAAAACTGTGTCTATTTGGACATTAGGAAAATGATTAATTATTCTCACTACATGCTTTACTTTTTAAGCATGCTTCCAGATTACACTGTCCAGTTTGGAAAAATATCCTAAGAGTATTAAAGTGTGCAATATCTTTCTCTTTGTACAGTTATTCTGTATTTCATTCAAGTAATGGTAGGGATTTCTCTCCAACATTAACTAACAAACTTGTTCGTGCTCGCTCTTCAAAACCACTGCTCCGTTCATTACCTAACCATGATGAGGATATGGAAAAATGACTTGCATTGCACATAGCCTTACAAACCCATTCCCATCTTAAGGATTACAACATGGAAATGAGCTATCTATAAATATTAAAAATTATCTGCTTCTCACAGATGTTCCCTCTGCTTATTATCTGCAAAATTTCTGAATCAAGTGTTCAATATGAATATGTTAGTATCCACTAAAGATTGCTTTTGGCAGCATATGTGTTGATATCAGCAGGAAATAAATAGGAAAACATTAAAAGGTATAAAACTTTAAAACAATAGCTTAAAGGTGTTTTATAAACTACAGATGGCTTTTATCGTTCAAGTGGATGTCTGGTGTAGAATGAGAAACAGAGAAGACTGGAAAAAAGTTGGAAATGACTGGAAATAATGGGTCCCATGCAATATGTTGTATTAAAAGTAGAGATAAGCAAAATGAAAATTGCTCCTCTCTTCTTTTACAGATAGTGATGCTATGCTTGCATTTGTGAATAAGAGTCGTCCACCATTTTTTAATATAATTCTTTATAGAATGAGACTTGTCAGTCTGGATCCTCTACAAAAAGGTGATGCTATCAACAATAGATTGATAATTTTTCTATGCTCATTTACAGGTCTTAGTCATTGACTTTACATAAAGAAAGTGTTCATGTCATGTAGAACAACTACCATTCTCTATAAATGAAATGGGAGCTAGATGAAGCAAACTTCCTTTTGTTGAATTATTAGTATTCTCTATAGCACCAATGCTACCCTCTGAGCTTCACAGGAAAGGTGAAATCTCTTTTCAGAAGAGCCATTCAGAACTGTTTCTGGTTGAACATGGATCGAGCATACAGGGTTCAACCTGTACACCCTAGCACTGTGAACTCATCACTGTAGGCAACGAGAATGACAAAGGAATTAACACAGCCAGAGGAAAAGAATATCACTGAAAGAGCTAAGGGGAAAGGAAATCACTGGTCCTTCAACAGGCATTTTGGTGTGAGTAGGATGAGAGGGATGAGCAGTTATGGTGTTGATAACTGACATATACCTAGGACTGAATCAGTGATAGAAACAACAGCTAGAATTTGCAAAACAAGATATACAGAGTGGGCGCAGTTATTAGGACACTATACATTTAAGAAAATATTTTGTGATAGTGAGACATTTCACTCTGACAAAACTGATGGTCCAACATAAAAAAGAAAGTTCAGTTTGGTTGGGGTTTTCTAATGATTAAAAAAGATATTCACTTTTTGGTCATTAAACCTCTGCCATCTGTCTAGAAAATGAAGAGCAACTGTCTCCTTCTCACCATGAAATTGCAACACTGATAATTAGCATCTTGTTACTTTTCTTTTTCTTGTTTTCATTTCCTTTCTGTAAATTGTTGTACTGCTTACAACAGCTGCTTTCTTTCACTGTACTCATAAGTGAGATGAAGTGTATGCAATGTGCAGTCCACAGTTTTGTATACAATTAGGTTGATTAAAAGGCATTGCAGAGCGGTGTAATGACCAATAGCAAAGCGGACCTTGCTGATCATCACTGAACTTGAGCAGTTTGTGTTAGGATTTAATGTGACCTCTGCACATTAGACATAGATTTTTTTCTGCACTTAGAAGGTCAAATACCATTTCTATAGAAGGCCTAAATGAAGTCTGTCATAGTGTGCAGTAGCAACCCATTTCCCTACTCTCTCCTCAAGGACCAGGCATTTAATGGAAAACTTGTGAAGATGTCACTTTCTTCTGAGTGCTCCTCCAGTGCAAACAAAAGACTAGAACCTGAGTTGTGGATTTTGGTATTTTATAACCACTGGCATGAGACTTCTAAGCAAGGTTTTTCCGTTTATTCAGCATTCTTTGAAACCAACCTTACAAGCAGAGGCAGCTTGTGCAACTCTGTGATGGAGTCCATTTACCTCAGTAGAAAATCCACTAGCAGCTGCCTTGAGGGAGAATTTCCTTTACCAGCCAGTAATACATCATATCTCCTGATCTCCAGTTCCTACAAGAGTTTACCTTTCCCACTTTAACAAATTACTCTGCTCTATTAATTAAATATGACACCTAATCAGCCTTTTATATGTGCCAGGGAGTACACTTCGTATTCAGTACATAAAGCTAATGTAGGAACACGAAGTCAGTCATTCATGTGCAACTGAAGCCTCACTGTGCCATCAAAGTAGCACGTGCCTACTGTGTCTAATAGTTACTGTCAGCTGGGAATCAGTCTTACAATAAGACCTCTTTTCAAACAGTCTGCAATCCACTTACCTTTCTATATCAATGGTTTCACCAGCTTGCAGGAGGATCACTTGAAAAAAAAATTGTCTATATTAGTTGCAGATACATGATTGATATGATATGATATGATATGATATGATATGATATGATATGATATGATATGATATGATACGATATGATATAAGAGTCCTCACACTCTGGTAAGTGGCTGTTGGCACGCTGTTCAGACTCGAGCATCTTAATCCAAGATTTCCTCACAAAAATGCCAGCAAATAACCAAGCACACACAACACCAGAGCAATTGTTACTCAGGCCTTAGCAACCTCAAAGGCTCAGTTCCAACCTAAATGCTCAAATAAAACTCCCTTAATTAGGAATTGTGCCATATATGTTTAAGAGGGAGACATTGAGATATACACAGGGATATACAGGATACCAAACCTCCTTCTAGAAGACAATCAAAATAGCAATCTCAAGAAATAAAAGCTCCCAAAGAATGTAATCTATAGTTATGCTTTGGACAGGTGATATAATTTCGAAGGTAAAACTGTTAACCTGTGTCCAAATAGTAGGTTTACTAAATTTCACAGGTAGAAACAATACAAGCAAAACAATGCCTGTCAATACAAAGATTTTGAAAATATTCTCTAGAGACAGGTCTTTGGGTCGCATTAGTCAGGCAAAGCAGTCAGTGGATTTCATGGAAAGGCTCTAAATTCCACATTTTATCATTGTGGAAAAAAAACCCAAAACACGCTATTTGAGGGCAAGACAAAGGTGCAAATGGAAGAGAGAGAAAAGGAGTTTAATTTCTAAAATATTGTAAAAGTGTTGTTAATATTGCTTTGAAAATTACTTTAGAGGGGAAGGGCCCCATGATCACTTTCAGAAATCCTAGGTTATTCATCTGTAACTATATACTACAAATCAAGTCATTCCCAATCCTGGTATCCCAATAGTATAGACAAGTAGGCTTATGGAGAGCACCATGACTGCTTGATAGTCTGTATGTTGGCCTGTTGAAGGAAAATCACAGTGTGGGAGATGAGGAATGGCCTATGACTATGTCTTATGCCCCTCTGCAGTTAAAACACAGCTGGAATTGTACATGTGGATCCAGGAGCTTATGAGCTCTCTCTGCACTGCTGTTTAGCAACATTTATAATTATTTTTGTATATTCATATTTTCTATAAAATCCATGAGTGAAAAAGTCACAGCATACTACACTTAATGTTGTACAATATGTTTTGTTTTCTCATGCTACTCAGAAATCAGAATTCTCTACAGGTAACTGAGCTATAAGTATATGGCAAATATATGGCATGGTAAATGTTCTGTTCCTTGTCAAAGACAAGATACGCAGTAGGCTGGTTAAAAATTCTTACCTGTGATCTTTGGAATAACAATAATTTTATACCATTAATAACATTTTCCGAATGCCAAATAAAAAAAGACAAGTTAACAAAAAATCGTGTACATATTACCTCACATTATTTCATTCTCCTAGTAATATCATGTTTGCAGCCAACTCAAAGCACCATACTAAATTCACTGAAATGCTTTTCTTGGAATTCAGTCTAAAGGCTTATGGATGTATTGTTTTAATGGCAATTAATGTTATATTATGCATAGCTTTTTGCTTTTATCATCTGGGTTCCAGTTTTCTAACTGCAATTTCTACAAGCACAGAACTGTGGCTCTTTAAACATTACAAAATTAAAAACAAAATGCAGAAGGCTTTTATTTAAGTGAAAAGAAGGTTAGAGGGGTCTGTTTCTGTTACAAGAATATGTGGCGTTTGCAGACAATGTAGACTGAACCTGAGCGTTCACCATGTAGTTAAAGCATAGACCTGTAAACAAAGAACTAGAGTGTCTTATGGTGAACGCCTGTGTTCTGGGATTGATTGTTACTGTCAGTCACTACTTTTCTATTCTCAGATTTAAGGTGCCTTTTGCCTCAAGGCATTTAAGGGAGAATCCTGATGTCCCAGAATCTGAGACCATCACTGACTTCACTATCCCACAAAACAAAGCTTTCTTGTACAAATGCCTTCTTGTACAGCTTTTGATTCATACTTTAAAACAAAGCTCCCTCTTATTTATTGATTGTTAGGACTTTTGGGGACAGATTATCCACCTTTCACCTGCCTGCAGCACTGCTTTAGCAGAATAAAGGAGGAGGAAATCTCTCCCTATTAAACTGTAGGGCAAAGGCCCAACAGAGCTGTGTTTAACCTCTGAACTGAGCATGTTTTCAGTGTTACTACCATCCTTGCAGTCAGTGAGAAGATATGGAGGCCTCCAAAGATCCATTCAGATCCAAAGAATGCAATTCGAAGCACTTGATTACAATTCCATCTACTCACTTATTCTAGAGGCACACTGTGGTAAATGGCTAATTTAGGAGTTCAAGCTCTAGGTTATATGTTTAGTATGATGAGACGTGAGGGAGAAAACACCATGACATGTTAACAGCAAAAGTCTTGGCAGAGCTTTTTTAGTCAGTACCACTTGAAACAGCCCAGGATGCTTCATACTCAAAAGCATTTTATCCCACAGCCAGACTCCAGAGAACATTTTAAAATTTCAGCATCCTGGAGCACAAATGCAACCTTTATCACATGATTGTAATTTGATCCTATCTCCACTGTGAAGATGGCAGAATTTCTTTTTAAAATATCAAAAAACTTTCATGGAAGGTCTTCTAAAAGTTTACAATTGAGTTTATTCACTTTTAGTCATATTAAAACCTTGCCCAAAATAGCTCTGTGCATATTGTAGGTACCATGAAATCTGATAAACCTCATTGTCATGATATTTTAACACTGCTGTGAAGACAGAGTAGGAACATCTGTGATTATTAAATTGTGTTATTTTTGAAGGCGTTCTGGATAACATTTACGAATGTTACAGAACTGCAGCAATTCAAAACACCCTCAAGCTGAAAAATTGATTTTCTTGGAGCTACTGCATGGAAACATGAGACTATAGCATATTAAATGTTGACTTTCATGTATTAGACTGTTTTGCAGGGCTTCAGAGGATTCTGATAATAGCTGATGGTTCCTTATAAATGCATTCTTATTTTTAAAAAGGAGCACTTTAAATGTGATTTTTCATCTGTATTGTAATCAAAGATTGCTCGTATTCAAAACAAAAAAAAGGTATTCAAAACATTTCACTGTCAAAACACAAATTATAAAATACTAAAACCCTATCAATTTCACAGTTTTTGTATTAATGCACAATTCAGACAACATAGATAGTAACAGGAATTTCAGTAGCTTCAGAATCCATTTGAAATTCATATTAATTGGACAAATATTTTATATTCCTTTTATCAAAGTGATACTTTTTTCTAAACAAAGTTGGAACAAAGTATGTGTCTCATTATACTACAATTAGATCTAATCCCAAGAGCTGAGCTCATTTCTATCTCCTAATCCAGAAGGTACCATGCCAAGACAGAATTAAAATAGGCAGCCTATAGTAGTGCTGCTTTTTTGGATTGAAGCTGGAGGTGAGATTGTTATACTGTGAGATTGTTAAGGACCCTAATATCTTTAACTGCTAATCCAGTGGGAAGTTGACCTTCTAAATTTCAGAATTCCAGGAGAAAATAATAGGCTTTTCCATTAAAAATGCAATTTGTGATATGATAATAATTGACATCATCTCAGTCAAAATACTTTAGATAGCTTAATAATTTCAGCTCATCTTCAATATTTTTAATTTTCTGGTTTTGTCTTTATGCTGTATACTTACATTTAAAAAAAGAAAAAAAACTAATACAACCAAGCAATTGTTTTAACTTGTAACAGAAATTAAGCTTTCAAATAATTGTGTTGCTTCACAGCAAAAAGTTTGCTCTTTAAAAAATGCAGAGCGGACAAAACCATCATAAAGCGATACTGACAGGCTTGAGTAATTTTTTTCTAATCCTATAATAAATTGTCAAATGTTCCTTTACGCTGCTATAGAAATGATGATATAGAGGATGACTACATTTCATCAAAAGCGGTGCTGAACATTATGTCTGAAGGACACAGTAGATTAAGACATATACTTTGTGATGAATGCATTTGTGAAAATAATATTACAGTATCTGTGCTTATCCCATATTGTTTTGAGTGTAACCTGATATTTTTAAATAATAATCTTCAGCAAGGCAATTCTACTCAGTTTCTGAGAACACAATTTCTGATATCAGAATCCCAGAGTTACCTTAATAGCCCGAAAGGAAAGAAAAGCATTTCTTTTGCTCCATCCATAGTAATGAAAAAGTCGTATCTAGTACATTTGGTGAATTTGAAAATACTGTTCTTAAATTATGCCCCTAAAAATAGTCTCAATGCGTGCATGTTCAAAAGTATTCTTTAATTAAATTTAGGAAAAGGAAAGGCATTAGTTACCATTTTCGGTTCCAACTCCGTCTGGATTCATCCCAAGACATAACCATATATAGCTGCTGTCCCAATCACATTCTCAAAATGAGTCTTTTTATAACAACCTTAACCTAAACATCTGTTCATCAGCTAGTAGGGAACAGTGCCCTTGACATGTTTTTGTGGTTTTTGATAAACAAACACTCTATGGTCACCCACATGCATTGTAAAGGCAAGCAGAAACCTTTGCTTTAGTTCTTTCACATAGGCATGGACAGAGTTTTGTGTGTAATGTACACAGCAAGAACAATATAAGCATACAACAAAGAACTTTCTCTCATGTCGCAGCATTCCCCCCTGTGAAGCATGCCTAGATTTCTTTTGCCTCATGGAATTTTGATTAATTTCAGGAAGGTAATAAGGCAACATTCTTGGCTAGAAACACAAATGCACTTGCTTCGTTGTGTCTCTGTTAAACTGATACAATTCTTTAAATCCTGAGGCAGAAGAGTTTAGCTGTTTTCTTCTGACATTCCTCAACAGAGAGCCATGGGTGTTTCTGGTGGATTAAAACTATATTGGCTTATCTAATTAGGAAATACTGCTGACTTTCTTCCTGAGGTTGGGACATCTTTTTCTCATCCATGTGAGAAAAGGACATAAGATGATGTTTGTAGATGAGAGTAAAGGGCAATAGTCACAGCACACAGTAGTGAAACTGATAATGTAAGAAATTACACAGCCATGACATAAAAAGTAGCAAATAATTTTTTATTCATCCTAAATTCCTGATGCGTTCCCTGTGTGTTAATCCCATTCCCTTGGAATTTAATGTAAAATTTCAACCTCTTAGCAATTTAAAGCTACTTTTTAAAGCCAGTCAGTTAATGTCTTTCTCTACCTTCTCTACAAATTTGAAATCTCTTGACAAACTGTGTGCATATTCAAGGCCACAAATATATTATGCTGTGGGGTGATCTAAAGTCTTTATCTTAAAATCCTGCAGGTTTAAAATGGTATTTTTCCACCTCTGAAAAGGATCATTACCAGGATTTCACTGGGTATATTGCGCTCTGAAAATGCATTTTTGATGCACAGGAGTTATTTTAGATCTCATTTAGTGGAATACTTGTGTCTGGCTTTTTTCATGACTACTTCTTTACCCTGTATAAAAGTAGAACATTTAAAACTTTGATATTAGGGATCAGGAACTTTTAAAATGTGTTTCAACTCAAATTAACATTGCAAGTTCTTTCTCCCTAAAAGGCTAGTGAGAAACCGTTATCATTTTGCTTTATGGGTTTTCATCCCATTTGTTAGGTATGGTGTTAATATTCTTCAGAACAGGCACCCACCAAATAAAATTTACGTCACTAAAAGACTCCATATTATGTATACCTGAAAAGTCATAGCTTGCATATTGGTGTTATCCTTGTGATAAATTGTGAAGTCAGTCATTAGATCAATATTGTTCTATTGTCTCTATTTAATACTTATAATCTGCTCATTTTTATTTTCTGAACCAGAGCTCAGAAATGGATGGTGTTTAGTGGTGTTTTATGATTGACTGCTGTGCTTTTTGGATATTAGGTTCTGAAAAGAATTACAATAAATAAAAATCAAATAAATAAAATAAAAAATAGTCCAAATGGTGAAATAGGTGAGGCTACCTAAGCGCAGGTTCCTAAAAAGTTGCTGATAGCTAGCATAAATTTTATTAATGAAGGGTTCTATGGCACCAAAATCTGAAGTTGGATAATATTATCCCTACATTAATTTTAGAATCACAGAATCATTTGTGTTGGAAAAGACCCCTAAGATCACCAAGTGTAACCTTTAACCCAGGCCTGCCAAATCCACCAATAAACCATGGCCATCTACGTGTCACAGCTGCTACGCTTTAAATATCTCCAGGGATGGTGACTCTCGTGGTCAGCCTGTTCCAATTCTTGACAACCCTTTTGGTGAATAAATTTGACTTAAGATTATTCATTATTGCTTATTATTAATATTACTTAATTTCTAATCTAAACCTCCCATGGTACAACTTGAGGCCATTTCTTCTTATCCTATTGCTTGTTAACTGGGAGAAGAGACTGAGCGCCACTTGGCTACAATTTCTTTTCAGGTAGTTGTAAAGAGTGATAAGGTCTCCCTCAAACCCCCTATTCTTCAGGCTAAACCCTTCCAGCTCCCTCAGCTGCTCCTCATCAGAGCTGTGCTCCAGACCCTTCCCCAGCTTTGTTGCCATTCTCTGGATTGTCTCCAGCACCTCAGTGTCTGCCTTATAGTGAGGGGCCCAAAACTGAACATGGGATTCGAGGTGGGGCCTCACCAGTGACAAATACCTAGGAATGATCATTTCCCTTGGAAAATATCTAGCCCTCTGCAGTGGAGTTGGTACTTAATACAAGAATTGCTTAAAATGTGATATCTGATAGAATATCTGTCTGGGGAGGTATTAATATTCCTAGTATCAAGTTTTTCATACATTTAAGAAAAAAAAATCACTTCTGTATTACAATGAAACGAAGATGAGGCAGGAGAAAGAGGGAAGCAGGAGAGAGAAAAATTATTAGGAACCACAAAATGGCAGTTACTCAAAATAATTAGAAAGGTCCTGTGGGACATAATGATTCAATGTCTTTTTCTGTTTAAATCAGGAATTATACTTTAGTTTCTCAGTTCTACATGAGTCACCTCACCTCAGTGCTGTATAACATATATTCTGGTCCAAGTGTAGGACAAGAAAAAGAAGAGTCTTTTTTCTCTTATGGCTAATACATTTAAATTCATCTAACTTCACTTTGTGACAATATAGGGATGTTTTCTACTGAAGAATTCCAAGCAAGGTTTATGCAGGCTTATACTTGATAAAGTATAACTCAGCAGTTTATCTTGGAAATGGGTGACCTGACCTTTACATTGGTAGTCATATCTAAAAATTTCACAACAACGTAATGACTCCAATTTAAAGTCTGTAACCAGTGGTGCAAAAAAGCACAAAGAGCTCTGTGGAATGCTACGATAGGACAATACCAGCCTACACAGAAAGGCTGAAAATGAAAGAACAGTAAAAGTAAGCTGAAAGCTTTTCCACAAGCCTAATTAGGAGAGAAGAGGGGAAGAAAATTTTTTTAAAAAGGAAGATATTAAAAAAAAGAAAAAAAAAAGACGGAGTTCAGTTGGCTAATTTTCTACCTGACTGCCTGGATGAAAAACAGAAATGTACTGACCTTGTCCATCTGTATTTCTTAGAAGCTCAAATAGTCAGTCTGCTCCAGTTAACCAAAAAGCCTAGGTTGAATAGTTACTAACTGAACCCTAATCAGTCATAAAATGTTTCCTAGTATTACGAAAAGGTCAGAATTGTTCCTTGCAGTATGTTCTGCTATTCATCCTGAAAATATCACTTTCTGAAATCAAATGGCTGAATGGCTTTAGCTAAAATAAGAACATAATCTAAATTGTCTCTAAAGGCTTATGCTAAATCTTTTTTTTAATTATTATTTTAATTCCCCCACAAATTTCAAAATAGCTTTGAACCTTATTGATTTGTTTTTCACTTTCCCACTTCATTTCCTATTTCTAGCCAGGGCCATGGTACAAATATGAACATCTTGAGATCAAAGGTTGTCTTTTAGATTAGAATAATTCAAATAAATGAAGCCCTTAGCTCTTCTTAACTATGACTTTCTAACCTAGCTAGAAAAGAGAATTATTGAAATTACTAAGCCATTAGAGAGCATCTAAAGGAGGGCCATGTGGATGGTGAAGGGACTGGAGGGGAAGCTGTATGAGGAGCAGCTTAGGTCGTTTGGTTTGTTCAGCCTAGAAGAGACTGGGGAGAGAGAGATATCATTGGGGTCTTCAACATCCTCACTAGGGGAAGTGGAGGGACAAGTACTGATCCGTTTACTCTCATG
This sequence comes from Campylorhamphus procurvoides, assembly GCA_013396655.1. Classification (NCBI taxonomy): domain Eukaryota; kingdom Metazoa; phylum Chordata; class Aves; order Passeriformes; family Dendrocolaptidae; genus Campylorhamphus; species Campylorhamphus procurvoides. The sequence goes on from WBMV01009271.1 coordinate 1,041,789, forward strand.
ACCCATGACAGATCTCAAGGAAACAGCATGAAGCTGAGTCGGGGAAGTTTTAGGTTGGATATCAGGAAAAGGTTCTTCCCGCAGAGGGTGGCTGAGCACTGAACAGGCTCCCCAGAGAAGTGGTCACAGCACCAAGCCGGGCAGAGTTCAAGAAGCGTTTGGACAATGCTCTCAGGCACATACTGTGATTCTTGGGGTGTCCTGCTCAGGGCCAGGAATAGGACTCGATCCTGGTGAGTCCTTTCCAACTCAGTATATTCTATGAGCCTGTGATTCTTGATATTTGTGATACTTGCAGTTCAGTTTTTTCTGTTTTATCACATTTGAATAAAACTTATTCATTACCAATATTTTAAAACATTTTATGTTCTCCATCCTTTAAAAGTGCTACTAATGGTTTCTGTAATGCTAATCTTAATAGCCTCTCTTGTTCCAATAAAAAGAATCTTGGGATTGTTTGGGACTGGCCATGGGGGAACTCAAGTCTTCCTCACTACTGGTCATTCCTGAGCTCCACAGGAGTTGAAGCTCCTGGTATTAATGAAGAGGAAAGGTACTACAGATGTCTTACGGCTGCTTTGGAAGGCACTACTTTATGTCTCCATATGATGGAACTTAAATTATAAGTCATTTATGGTAGACATAAAACCATGATATTATCCTGTAGCTAATATCTACATCAGTAAAACTCTTAAAATCTGACAGCTTTTGAAAGCATAGACTTTCTATTTTTCTTAAATAAAAAATAGAGTATTTATTTTAGTTTATTTAAAAAAACAAGCAAAAACAAACAAACAAACTAATGAAAAACATACAAAAGAAAAATATCCAGACCTTATACCATGAGTATTAAGAGACATTCAACCTCAGTAAGTGTTCCTGACTGCCAGTGAGAAAAAGGAATATTTCTCAGAATTTGCCTGGGTTTTGCTACAGATTGAGTAGTCCTGGCCGTTTTAGTTTCCTCTGAACCTATCAGTCATTCCAGGAAAGCTAATAGTGTTAGGATCATTCTTTTACTACATGCTCCTCAAATTGCCCCTGTTTTTCTCAGTGCCCTGAATTGGCCATGCTTGCATGCTGTGCCTTAAATTGTTACACAGTGCCTTGGCAATCGAAGTATTAACCATGTACCAGTCACTCTTGCTTTAGAGATTTATTCCTCTGAACTATTTATGTCTTGGATTTATTAAAGGGTGGGGAACAGCCTGATTCCAGCTGCTACTGCACACTTTCACAAGTGGTTTATTTTCTTCTATGCTTTCCTGTTTAGGATTCTTGGCCATTTACTGGACCGAAGGACAAGTCTATGCGTTTTGGCCACCCATGAAGTTATTCCTTGTTTTTCCCCTTGCAGATAATTGGTCTGACTAATGTACTGCCATTTGTTTCTACTTCTCCCAGAGGAAATCTATTTTTGTTGTTTAGTTTTGGGGTTTTCTTTTATTTGATTCTTCCCAATCCTGATATATGACTTTTAACTTCTCGTAACTTCCAAATGTAACCTTCTCTGTCTTTTTTTATGTTCTATTTTGCATGTTATTTTTTTATTAAATTTCAGCAGGTCTGTGCATGTTCTGTGGCATTTCAAAAGAAGCTAATGTACCAGAAGAGTAGAAATGTCACCTTCCTCCAAAAGAAAATGACTGCTCCTTTTTTTGATGCTCTATTTGACATTTTTGGCAGTGAGATAGTTAATATTACTGATAAAAATGGGCGATTTGGATGACCATAACCATGTCATACCTTATCCTATCTTCTTAATACAGAATTGATGAGGTTCACAGTGCCTAAACCTAAGAAGCAAACTTCTGAGAAATGTAGCATTACATATAATGTTGTGCTCCCAGCTGAGAAAATGTAACTGCTCTGTGCTGAAAAGTGGGCAACCTACTGTGTATCTGAGACAAGCAGTGCAGTAACAGTAAATTCCGTCATGCTTACTGTGTGACCACATTCATAGACTCTCCCAGTTTATCATATATTGTAAACCAGTATTTGCCTTGTCTCTGAGGCAAGACTTCAAAGAAAAAAAAAATGAAACTAGACAGAATATTTTAAAAGATTTAACACTTTTTTCTTCTTTAATTTTTCCCCTTATTTCCTTTTGGTCAATCTCTACTTGTAGCAAGCATGACTGATCGGTTTTAATAAAGACAGTAGTACTGTGCTCAGTATAGGCAGAGGATTTAAACCATGACCATTTGTGAATTCTCCATCCTAAAATGACCGTGGATCATCATAACTTACTCTAATGCAGAAAGAAGGAAACTCCTAATCAGTGTTGCTGTTAATGCTCATGATAGTGAACTGTGAGTTCCTTGAGCATCTTTTCCTGTAGACTTGAACTGGCTGATGGCCATTTCTGGAAAACACTTTGAACTTAACTTGCCGACAAGGGCTTTTGTATTCCTTTTTCTTATTGTGAAATGTATATTTGAATTATTTGGAGTAGAAATTAACTTTAAAATTAAAAGCACTATGATGTGATGGCTATAAATGTTAAAGCATCAGCCGATTTTGTATGCAAATATTTTTTTTAAAATCTTATTAGATGATACTTTTGGAATTATAAATTCAGAAATACTGCAGTAATTATGATAACAGTGAGATCTTTAGTTCTGCTTACTGAAAAATGAGTCTCATGCACATGTATAATGTTTCTGCCAGCTGTCCTTCAGATTCCCAATGGTTATAGAACTTGCAGGCTGATTTCAGTGATATTTAATGAAGAGACAATCTTTGAAAGTTCCTACAAGTAAAACATAATGGTAAGCAAGACCCACATTATTCCTCTGTAGGAATAGTTGGTCTGTTTGACTTTCAAACTAAATCAGTGCACACTCTTAGGCACATATTCAGCTTGAAGTGAAACAAAATGTAAACTGCCTCTAATACAACGAGTGAAGAGGGAATCCAGAGTACTGACAGACAAAGGAGTCTGTTTTGAAGAAGATGCTCTGAGTAGAGAGAAGACAGAGTCATTGAAAAATAATTTGGGGGATGCAAAGTGTTTGTAAGAAAACAGACTTCATTGGTCCTAATGTTCATGGAATAACTCTATCCCTTTCTTTTTTTTTTCCATAGGTGAAAGTCGTGTTTGCATAAATCCAGTTGTTTTGGCTATAGCTAAATGGACCCAGTAAGTACTTTTCAATCATTTTAAACAAAAACAATTTGAGGCCACCATTAGATGATCTGTAAAATCCAACTATTAAGTGTAAAAACTGAACAATCAGCACTGATAGAAAGACACTGTGATTAATTAAAAGTTATTTTAGTGACCCTTGGAAAGATTTCTTAATAACCCTCTCTGTTATTGAGCCGTGTGTATCTAGAAGGGTAAATAAATGCAATAAAATCTTAGTATGTGTGGGGTTTGGAACTGTATTAGAGCCAATTCTTAGAGACTATAGCTAAATGTATGCACCGAAGCTTTTTAAAGCATTATATAAAAATGAATTAAACAGTTGTCCAGCTCACATGTAAGGGAATGCGAATTGGTCATACAAATTCCCAGAACAACTTTGAAAACATGAAAGCCATTCATAATTACAAAAAAAAAGTACAATGATATCTTCAAAGTATAACTCTGAGTTCTAATAGCACATGGGGCTAAATGATGAGAATTTGGTTAAGTACAGGCCAAATATGATTTTTTTTTAATAAAACAGGGTTAATTTTTATTTCATTTAAATATCAAGGGAAAAATAGTTTTTAAGTATATTGATACTGTCATTAGGCCAGGAACCAGGCAAGTAATGTGCTGTATATTTACATTTTCATCCTAATTCAAACTGCAAGAATCATAGACAAAGTGAAGAAAGGAAAAAGAATCCAGCCTCTCTTTTCAGTAAAACCCCAAGTCATGTTATCTGGCTTCATGTAGATTTCCTGTGGCTGTTTCTCAATGGTTTCACATACAGTTTTTCTTGAGTCATCTGCCAAACTGCTGAAAGCTCTGGAGTCAGTTTTACAGTAAATTCTAATCAGATCCATGTCAAGGACTGAATCTCTTTCACTTCCCTTGCATTGCATTAATGAAGGAAAAGAAGTGGCTCATGTTGAGTCAGTGAAAGGTACAAGATTCCACAGACTAATTTCATCAAAATCTGCATCAGCCTGGTGCCACTTGTCTTTCAGAGTTTTCCTCTAACTACTAAATTTAAATGCAGTAAAGCTTACTTCTTTTTGCCTTTCCCCTTTCCTTATTTCAACCTTCATGCTTCTCTCTCACAGGAGAGAGGCTCATGAAGCGAAGGAAAAAATGTATTTTCTGTTTTCACATACAGAAGGTCTGGCATCTAGAGTTTTAGTTCATCTGGGACACTGAAAGAAAACAAAAATTAGAAGCTAAAAAAATCTCAGGCAATATTTTCAGGTAAACAGAAAAGGCATGTGAAACTGGGAAATATGGCAGTGAAATACTGGAACTTAAAATAGAAAATGAAAGGTTGATGGAAGACAAGACAGGAGACAGAATTAAAATGTGAGAGAAAAAATTAATATGAAGATAAGACAAAAATTGGAGGAAGAAAAGACACAGAGGTTTAATGGATCATGTTACTTAATCAAACAATAGTTCCAAACATGCTTGGAAGCTTCTGGAGAACTCAGCATTTGTTTCATAATGTTGCATTCATTGGGTCTGAGCTCCAATGGGAATATAAGGTATTCAAATGACAGCAAGAGTTTAGACATGCAACTAGGTAATAAACAAGAGAAGGCATTATAATAGTTCTGAATTACTTTTGTCAATCAACATTCTGTGAGGAACAAGTAAAGAATTTAAAGAATTTATTTCCCCCTTATGTTGGAAAACTGTTCTTTACGGTCATCTTCTCTCTGAAAACTCAGAGCAGATTTGAGGCAAATATGCTGTGTCTTCTCAAAAGGAAAAAAATAAAAATAAAAACTGAACAATGGGTTGGAGGCGTTGAAGTAAAACTTAGGTGTAATGAGAAAAATGGATTGCATTAAGAAAAAAAGGGATTTAATGCATTTCTAATAAGAAAAATGAAATATGAGGAAAAAAACCACAGTGTTTTACCACACATTATATATGAAAGTGGGTGGAACCATCAAAGCACAGTATCTTGAAGAACTCATTCAAAATAGACCTTGGGTAATTTGATATTTATAAACAGCTATTCAGCATTCCTGGAAACTTAGAAAAGTCTTTAAAATCATAAATAGCTGAGGGGAAGAGCCATGCACAGTCTAAAGATTAGCACAGACATAACAGCAGAAATGAGGAAACAGCACAAGTTCATTTTTCATTGATCGCACATAAGATTTGGGGCCAAATAGTTACAATAATATGCAGAATGTTTAAATGCAGTATATAAACTTGAGAGGTTGAGTATGTGTGGCAACATTTGCTATGTTCTTTTTTGTATCTAGTAAATTACAGTTCTGCAGCCCTAGCAGAGGACATGCAGTCACCCCTAAAAATGTTTTCAGTACTTTTATATACTCGGTATTGTTCATAATTGCCTCAGTGAAAACAATTGCACATATATTTGCTAATAAAGCAAGACAAGACATATTAAAGCAATGTTGCCAACCTAATACTTACAACATTGTTCCATTTAGCACTCTATATCTCTACTCATAACAACATGGATTTATTAGATGAGCCGAAATGCTTCAACAGTGATTTATATTAAATTGGTGTGTTTGCTTCAGAGTCCCATTTTGTGTTTTCCACTTGGTCAGTGGAAGAAGCAGAGCAGGACAGGGCAACCTGATTCTGCAGTCTGCCTTCCACCCTTCTCTGCTTTGAGCCTGCTTTGTACCTAGCTCTGTGCTTACCTGTTAGTGTGGTGCAGGAAAGGAAGAAGTCAGAATTTTGATGTTGGCTATTCCATGGAAAGTCTTTCTTCCCACTTCCTACCTTTAGGTTTTCCTGTAGGAATTTTGGGAGGTTTTGCTGTAAAGCAGTATAAGACAAAGACAGAGAATCCTCTAGATTATCCTGACTTGCATAGCAATTACTTTGAATAGCATGTAAATAGTCATTCCTCTGAACACTTTTATTAGAATTGTTGAGTTAAAAACTAAAATCTAGTGTCTTTAAAAGTACATTTTTAGGTTTCTACTTCTGCAAATTCAGGATCTTGAAAACAAGTACAGCTCAGAAACAAAGCAGGAAAGTTTGCGTAACTGATTTATTCTTTCCTCTAGAAGCTAGCAAAAGAGTAAACAAAAGCATCCTGGATCTAGCCAACTTTAGTTTCTCTTCTTTTTTCTCATTACTTTCCCTTCCTGTGTACAACAAAATGCAACTGCGCATCCATCCAGAAATGTACACAAAATTAGAGGCTTTTCTAGCAGCACTCAGATTTTAGTTAAACTGATCGTAGTAACTATTTTAGCTTTTGCTTGAGGAGTAAGAAGACAACACTAAGAACATGATTATACAAGCACAATGACACAGAAGCTGCAGAATGTTAAGGGCAAAGAGCTTTTAATGGCCTTCTGGAAGGTACAAAGTACCAGACAAAGTGGTTGAAGTGAAGGGAGAAGTTGGTACCATATCAATGAGTTTTTTCCATAAATACAAAAATATGTTTGTACACAGATCAACCAGTTTCTTGAATTTCATATGGCTATTTCTATTTTGACCAGATGGATTTGGCCTTTCACCTTTATAATGTTAAAAATCTCTTTTAGACATGCATATTCTAATTTTTCTCAGCCTTTAAAGGAAGAAATACCTGAAAATATTAGCTGAGATGCAAGAGAACAATTTAGCTGGAGGGAATTAATTTGAAAGAGTGTGTCTGGAGCATCAGAAAGTAAATCTAAGTTTCACTCCGAAGATTTCAAAGCTTTCAACTTTATCTACTGTGGCAACAACATTTGTGATGGCTTTTACAGTTTTGACCTCACTTTGCTTTTTCTGTAATTTTTCTAGGTTGGGAGTAATGGTGGGGGTATTTTGACTCCCTTGCAATATGTTCCTAAGTCCCCCTTGGAAATAATTTTTCTTATATCCAATCTGACAAAATTAATTCCATTTAATTATTAAATAAAATATTGATGATATAACTCACTGATTGTGCCTTTTGCTCCCACCTGCCAAGCCCCATTGCACTGGTGCCTATTGCCACTCCAGCCAAAAGAACCAAATGACACATTATTTGGGGTATAATCAACAAAGCTGTGATATCTGATATTGAGTCAATGGGGTTTCAAAAAAGACTTAATACATGTACTACACGAAAGTCTCGCTTTCATAATACTGGTTTGATCCACATTGCAACTAGGATTAAAATTTTGGTCCTGACCTGTGACTTTCATTACTTTTAGGGGTTCCTCTGAGGTTGTTAACATAATTTTATTGCAGTACTGCTACATAAATTATAGAAAAGTGTAATATGCCAGATAGTATGTAATTACTCCTCCATATTCACAACAAAGGACAATTGAACATATGGCAGACATGGTTAGCTGTGCTTTATGCTAATCTCTGCATACTATTTAGGTCAACTAATTAACTATACGTGGTATACTAGACATTACCTTGCAGCAGAAAATCAGGGAAGAATCCCCTGGATGAAGCCCTAAATGCCTAAGAGAAGAATCAATATTATACTTTGTTATGACTTCCCTTCCTTCCACCCAGCTGTCTGTTTCTTTATTTTAAAACATTTATTCTTTCTTCGGTGGCCAAGACAAAGAAAATTTGGACTGATCTGACCTTTTTAATCAGTAGAATACTTTCACCTCTTCTGAAAATCATATCATTGGAGAATGCATAGAAAAAAACAAATGTTGAAGTAAATATTCATTTCAGAATGTTCACTTCCAGTAAAGGAACCACAATCAATTCCAATTGACCTATGCATGTAATCAGACCAAATAACTGAATGGTTTTAAAGGTAAGTCTGGCTTTGAATTAGATTCAAACTTTAACTTGTAATTTGTAGATTTATTATAGAAAATCATCACATTCAAAATATATGGTCACTGAAAATTTATGCTTACTTGGCTGTCATAGATTAAGCTGTGGGAGCTGGTTGGCCGAGTTGGTGAGAGCATGGTGCTAATAATGGCAAGGTTGTGCGTTCAATCCCCGCATGGGCTATTCACTTAAGAGTTGGACTCAGTGATCCTTGTGGGTCTCTTCCAACTCAGAATATTCTGTGAAGAAGCAAAAATTTGCCAAAAAGAATATACCTGATTTGTTTGAATTTATAGAAAGAACAAATTTAAAAGCAATCATTCATAGTCTAAACATTCGTTGTGTTCTTACCAATATACAAATAGCAAATGGTACCAAATTGTCCTTAAAATTCAGGGTACAATCTTTGCCAAGGAATATAGCAGACTCCATGGATACTGCATACACTTTCAAATGTGCTACAGACAAAAATATATATCAATGACGGACCAAGCTGGAGAAGAGGTGTCCTGGCTAACAAAGACAGATGGAATAGTTTCAAAACAAGGGGACACAAGGCACTGTGGCCCATTCCCATGTACACAAACCGCTCTTAGTTTGAGCTGCCCTCTGAATCACATTCTGTAGTGTGTTTAGGAAAAGAAGCCTTCTTTCTGGTAGTCTCCTTCATATGATGATAGTTTAAATTGTTGACAGCCAGTTCAGAGCCCACCTTGAATTTGTTTGTGATCTCATCAAGTACTTTAAATTCATCTCCTTAATTTTATTTTCTTAAGGCTCTAGGCTTAGCTTTTATTTAGAGGTTGCTGCACTAACAGTATTTTTGATGTAGCAAGGATATTCTTAGCCTGAGAGCAATCACAGACCTCTGTTAATATGACAGAATACATGTATGGAGTTGCTTGTTGCTGCTGTCTGATCTTCCACTGTAACAGTCACACTCTATATGGTAATCTTGACAAGTCAGCGATCAAGATACCCACAAAATTAAAGGAGCAAGTATTGCTTTTACCATTTCCTCCAGCCAACCTCAATTGCTTTGGTCATGTCTAGGGCTTGACTTACCATCTTGTACTAAAACACGCAGCAGTGTTGGACCTTAGGCCAATTCACCAACATTGTTTCCTTTGGAAACTTTAGGGAGAATACCATGCACTCTAGAAACCAGGTTTGCAAAACATTTGGGGAGTAGGAGGGAAGGCTATTTTTCTTCTTTGGCTTTTAGTTTTCTATTGGTAGTATTTACAATTCAGAGAAATTAGATTTCTGCCACGGAGTTCTAGAACAGTCTTTTTACACAACAATGTGATTGGCTACGGGAAGCCTTTGACTAACAAACATTTTGTGTATTTGTTGTATAATAGCAATAACGTCATGGGAACATCACATTACCAAGATACATTATTGTTTGGTTTAACAAACAGCTTTTTTTTCCTTTTTTGTCTGTGAGCTGAATGTGCTTACTTCTTGTACTTTATGCTGCTGCTGTAGAGGGTTATGACTTAATTAAATGTCTCTTCCTTTTCTCTTAAGGTTTTTTTTCAGGTTTTTCTTTTTTTTTTTTTTAAAGGCAGTCAACTGTTTGCCTCTGATTCACTTTTATCCCCCTCATTTACAATCTGAGGAAAAATGAGCACACTCAATACCTCCTAGTGAGTGGCTGACAACTAAAGATGAGCAAAAACTAATACTTTGTTATTATCTAGCCTAGAGAAAAGTTTACAGGATAACCAGCTATTGACCTTTCCAAGTAAACATCTTTAAGAATTCAGTGGTTGTGGGGAGTTTAGACAAGCCACAGCATGAACCCTTCAGAAAAATGTCCAAATGCTTGTACTTTATCACTGAAACAATTTTTCTTTTTTACAGTTTGCCTAACATTTCAGACAAAAGCAATGAAGCTGAGGTTCCATTTTCACATTATAAATATTATAAACTAGGTGTACAGTTTGAACATTTCTCAAATGCCACATGAGCCCACTGCAGTCAGTATCCTTCACTCCCTAAACTTGCAGGAGTTCTGCTGCAGTGCTACCTGAAAGTATACACTAGTGAGGAAATTGGGATCACTTTAAAGTATATCAGCTTCATCTGGTCTCTTTCCTTCTATTCTTTTTCTTTCTTTCTTTCTTTCTTTCTTTCTTTCTTTCTTTCTTTCTTTCTTTCTTTCTTTCTTTCTTTCTTTCTTTCTTTCTTTCTTTCTTTCTTTCTTTCTTTCTTTCTTTCTTTCTTTCTTTCTTTCTTTCTTTCTTTCTCTCTTTTATTTCTACTGTAAAGAACACTTTCAAATTAACTCATTTAAATTAGGTTTCCGTTTAATTGACTACAGTCAAGATTAAAGCAGGGTGTTTTTCTTACAAAATGGAAAAAAAGAAAGAAAAAAAAGAGGAGCGTGTTTGTCAGTTGCTGCCCATTTGCCGTGGTGAGTTCTTTGGCACATGTTGATATAGATAGAGCAAGGGATTGTTTTCCTACATGAGTAACCATAACAGATGAGCTTTTCAAGTTTGTTGCTTCCCTTAACTTCTCAGGAAAAAAAAATAAAAAAATTGAAAATTCACACAAATCTCATTAACTGTAAACATGTTTGCTTTAAATAAACTTCCCTCAGTTCCCATACCTTTCTATTCAAGTTGTAAATATACATCCAATTTAAGGATACCTACATTTTTTCCTTTCTCTCTATAAATGTTGCACTTTAATTGTTCTCTTCTTGACTTCCTGAGGACAGCTGCACGCAATGAGATTGTTTATGTCTCATTGTATTATTTTATGTGTTCTAGTACTCTTCATTGCTGCAGGTAGGAGTTTGGTTTTTGGGGCGTTTTTTTAGCTACCTTGTTTATTTTTATGCTAGCTACACTGTAGTGCATCATTCCTAGTTAATGTTTGCAAGCTGAAGCATACATGTGTCACAAATCCTGACAGTAAATAATTGAAGTACTTAAATAAACGTGTGTTTGTATGGTAGTTTTGTGGTTGTACGAATTTGTAGAGCAAGATCTTATACTGATCTATAATTATAACTGCCACTGACTAGCATGATCCTTACTGAGTCAGATTAATTTACACATTAAGCAGCCATCTGTAGAAATTTTCATAGTACCTTGTTTGCAATGCCAAGGCTCACATGGGGATTTAAAAACTAACTTGGCCTCTAGGGATTTTTTTAGCACTGCTATTGGATACATTTGCTGCGAACAAATTTTTCTAAACACCAACACCTTGTACCCTTTGTCACTGCTTTATATCAGCAGCTGCTTTTTAATATTTTGCATATATAATAGCATAGCAATTGGTAATCTAAGAATAGTATTTCATATATACATATATGTATATTTACATTTCTTAAAGTCTTTGACTCTGCGTTAAAAATCTTTGTAATGCTTCTGAACCAGAACAGATTTGCCATCATCTGTAGCCATAAAAGATAAAAACACAGCATATTTTGGCTACAGTAAGAAACATATTGCAAGTGTGTTGATGCTAATTCTCTAAAAAAAAGTTTAATAACTGCAATGTCTGCATAAGAGTTTTCTTATGCATGCATGTTTTGTAAGTAAGCACAACTTGTGTGTTAAAAAGGGGATACAGTAAAGCCTATTTTGCCTAATACAAAAATAAATTGTAATAAGTATAAATACAGTTTATAAACCCAGTTTTCAAAGATGCACACTGTATTCTTCAATTATATTCAATCAAATGGGTGAACAAAAGAGCTGCTGGAGTTAGAAAATCATAGAATATGCTGAGTTGAAAGAGACTTATCAGGATCATGGAGTCAACTGAGCAGGACACCCCAAGACTCACACCATGTGCCTGAGAGTGTTGTCCAAATGCTTCTTGAACTCAGACAGGCTTGATGTTATGACCACTTTCCTACAAAGCCTGTTCCAATGCTCAACCACCCTCTGAGTGAAAAACCTTTTCTTGATATACAGCCTGACTCAGTTTCATGCCATTTCCTCAAGTCCTGTCTCTGGTCACCAGAGAGAAGAGATCAGTACCTGCCAACCTGCTGCCCCTCCTGATGAAGTCGTAGATTGCACTAGTGACCAGACGCCAGCCTGATGTCACCTCATTCACTAGAACACTTTGTGCCCAATGTGTGAGCCAGTTGCTCACCCAGTGTGTAACAAGGTTATTCAGCTGTACATTGGACGTTTTGTCCAGAAGGATCCTGTGAGAAATGGTGCTAAAATCTTTGTTGAAGTCCAAAAAGATTACATCTACTGACTTTCCTAGATCAATCAGGTAGGTTACCCTGTTGTAGAAGGAAACCAGGTTCAACAAACTTTCCTCTCATGAAATCAGGTTCAACAAACTTTCCTCTCGTGAAGCAGTGCTGGATGTGACCAATGACTGCATTGTCTTTCAGGTGTTTTTCAATACTTCCCAGAATAATATCTTCCATGATTTTACCAGGCACTGAAGTGAAACTTGCCCTTCTTGAAAACTGGGACAACCTTCACTAGCTTCCAGTTAGCTGGGACCTCTCTGGATTCCCAAGACCACTCAAAAATCTTAAAAAGAGTCTGAAAGTTATAGTCCCCATTTCTATCATAAACTTGCTCTATCATGGTGAGCAAGTCAATTCATTGCTCTGCTCTGCTTTTCTCACTTTTGTCCATTTTAAGTGTTTGGACCGCCAGTCTTTCCAGACAGCAAAGAGTGTCCTGGTTCTGCTAAAGCATCTAGCACCATGGGGCTTCAGTCCACGTGGGAGCTCTGACCATTATTGCAATAATAGTAAAAATAGCTGTAATGAAACAGCAAAAGCACAATCATCTGCCAAATTCAGTCACAAAAAGGGGCTGTCTAATATGTAGAGAGTATTCTACTATGCAATAAAATATTCATGATACTCAGGCCAAGAAAGTAATGGATAGTCATGGAATGGATCCAACAATAATAGATTAAGTCACTTTTCATCTTAGAACAGGGCTTTAAAACAGAGGTAGAATTATTTAGGGTAAATCTATAACATTTAAGAGGTTCTGCTCATGGCAAAACTGAATCCAGTATACCCACTTTCTGATTCAACAGTATATGAAAAAGGGTAGCAGGAGTCCATCCAAGCTAATTAAATCTGATTAACAAATAAATTGGAAGAAATCAAGGCAATTTGTGCATACATGCACACATAGGAGAACTTAATGCCAGTGAATAATTGGCTAGTTCTTGCTAACATTTCCGAAAAATATCAGCTAATCACAAACCCAAGGATAGTAACAGAGATCCCAGTTACTAGAGCAGGAGGATCAGACCAAATAAACCAACAGCTTTTTCCCAGCCACTGGTGGTCAGATGCCCATTCTTAGGAAATGCATCTACACAAAGGGCAAATTGACCACACGCACAGTAGAGCTTTCTAGGTTGTAATTCATTTGTTCAGTCTTTCTGAGCCTCCCATCCAACATGTTTAACAGCAACTTGTAGGAATTTCCTTCAAAATAATTCACATCCCTTTCTGAATTAATTTTATTTTTGCTATCTACGACAACTTTTCTTAGTGAGATCCACAATTGCAAGCTGTATGAAAAGGTACTCACTTTGTTGTTTTCCTTTCTTTGTTTAAAATATATCCTCTGATCATTTAATTAAAATAATTCTTATTTAATCAGAAATATTGAAGAATATTATTTCCTACTAATTTTTTTCCCCATCTTTGGTCATGGGGCATCTCAGTCATGTTTTACAGAACAAATTCTAAAACTAACTTTTCTAATTTTCTCCCCATACAGACACCAACACAGCCCTTCAATAATTCTTTAACAATCTTCTATTCCCCACACGTTCTTTAAGCAGACAGCATGACCTGAACAGCACACAGTATTTCAAAGAAGTAAGACTGTAAAATGGCATGACCATCTTTTCTGTCTTGTAGCTTTCAATAATTCATAACATCCTAATAGTTCTTAACATTATATTTTTCTTTTGAGTGCTCATGTGCACAGCTATGAAATTTTTGAAGGACCATCTACAATGTTGTCCACTTCAGACTCTTTTATTCCTATATGAATTGAACGCTCTCCTGGCAGTCAGGTTTCAGTACATTTTCTGAATGATATTATCAGGAAAACATTTTTATATCACTATTCATCTACCTTCCCAGATCATGTAAAAATTTGTTGAATAACTCATGTTCCAGTACCAATCCCCAGAGGATACACTTAGAAAACTATTATTAAAAGCTCTCCTGCACCTTGCTTCTGCCCTATAAACCAGTATATGAAAACACTCCTTTCTATTCCAAAGCACCTTATTTTCTTGTAAGTTCTTGTGAGAAAACTAGTGTGAAGAGGATAAGCAGGCCATTCCTTTACTTACTGGTTCTCAATTAATTCTGCTTGGTTGCATAAATCTCTATTGGTCTTCCTAGATCTGTGTTATTTGCTTTGGCCCAAAAAATCAGATATAGTTGACAGATCTGTAGTTGTACAAGTCACACCTGGAACCTAGATACTGACACCAGCATTGATTTAAGCAGCAGGCTAGACAACACATTTTACTGAGCAGCTATTTCATATTTGTAGCCCCTTAAAGCTCTCAAAGAACATCTGGAAATGTGCTACTATGTGCTTTAATGGTTTGTTCTTAAAATTTTTCTTTCGGTCCTTCCCTCTGAGGCTTGATCTCTCCTTACCATTCTTTATTGTCCCATTTCCTTGGGCACCATTTTTAAATCGATCATATACAAAGTCCAATAAGCATTATATACAATTTTATTTGTATTAATATTAATCACATCAATATTTAGCTTGTGTTACTTATTTTTTTCCCCATCTGGTAATTACTTTCATTTTGATTTCCAAGAAATTCAACTATGAAAATTCCTTTACAGTTTTACCAGGTTGATTTTATCATTTTTCTTTCAATCTTATTTTTTTTCTTTTTAGTGATGTATACTTTTGTCTCAGACCTTTGATGAAGAAAACTATGAAATAAAGACGGTGAACAAAAGAGGCCCCTTGAAATATAATTTATGTTGAGAATTATGACCTGTTATTGTCATGAAACTTTCAGAATTCTGCTTAATAATTATAAATTGATACTGCTGAACCACTTTATCAGAGAGCATGGTGATAGCTAACAGCACTGTCAGCTGTGTTTTGCATATTTTGGTCACAACAGACTTTCTACTTCCCCTACAGTTCCCTCCATACCTTAGCATTGTGGTTGTAACCAAACAATATTTTTTCTGTTCTTGGACTAATCCTACTGACAAATCTCAGCAGGATCTTTGGGAAAATTTCCCTATAACATTGAACAGGATGTTTTTGAGAATTTTCTTCTCGTGAAGAATCACATCAAGACTTACAGTGGGTGTGCTAGGATCACATAAAACTTTTGTCGCATGCAATTTATTCCAAGGCTTTTGACCATATTGCTCTATTATTTTGTGAGATGATGACTGTGCATGTTTAATGTGATACTACATTAGAAACAGACTGGGCCTACACAAAGAAATTAAGCTATGAGGCAAGAACTAAAATAGCCACTATGAATAGAGAACACAGAAAACTTAGACACAGTGATCTGACAAGACCAATTTCCTCAACAGTAAGTGTGGTATCTGAGTATATGTAATTCTAAATAATTTGGGAACGTTAAACACTCTTGCTATATGTGCTCAAATAAGTTTAACACACAAACTGTACTTACTGTCATTACAAGACTGGCAATTGCCGTCACATTTAGAACACGATTTACAAAAATTCTACACTAATTCCAACTACAGGAATAATATCACTACAGGGTATTCTTACTGTTTCATAGTGCTATTCTGCACTGTTAGTCTGCTATCATCTATATGATGACTTCAGAATATTCACATACATCCTCAAATCATGTATTTCTACACTGGAACAAGTGAATGTTAATAAAAATGTGAATAGCAACCTGAAAACCTTAACAGTTGCCTGAAGAGTTAAGGAACACATTGCAAGCCTTTGCTTAGGCTACTTTCCCAAAATACAACTTGTCATACAGGATTCAGAGGAGCTGTAATTTGCAAGACCTTCTTTTAGCATATCGAACCTACATGGTTCCCAGTCCAAAGCTATCAATGATTTAGTCTCAGATTTCTCAGAAGAAATAGATTGTGGCAGGATCAAGCAATTGACCCAGGAACTAAGCAGGATTTAAGTTCAGCTGAAATTACAGCCCCCAAGGCCTGTGCTCCAACTCATCTTATACCTAAAATACCTAAAATTTGCTGTGTGCTTGCTTAGGGCATTGCAGCAAAGCATGCCTTCTGGATCTAACTGCTGTGCATCAGGAATGACTGTCAGAGTTTGGTGCCTCACTGCAAAAGCCAGGTAGACCTGCAGCTCTGCAGAGGCAGACCTGAAGACACCATGAGAGCTTGCAAGACAAATGTATAGTATTAGGGAGTTCAAGTGCTGTTCAGACATTTTGCTGAGGTTTTTGCATTTTGCTCTTTTGGACTTACATACCCAACATCTTGGTTTTGCTGAGAGTATCCTTTTTTCTTCAATATGATTTAAAGCCAGTTGCTTTAAAGCTCACTGAAATCCTGGAAAACTTGAAATCAAGTTTGCACAAGTATGACCCCAAAAAATTACTTAAATACAGAAAAGCAGAATATAGTTTTGCCTATATTAAGCATGGCCAAGAGCAAGGAAAGATTGTAGATGCAGGTGAGTTATCCTCTATCTGGTGGAAAATTAACAAGATTTGAAAGGTCACTTCTGTGCTCCCTTGCCTGGCAAATATCTTTCATGTGATAATATTTGAAATCATGACTCCAGGATTATTAACCACCTCATGTGCTAGTAACTATTACTTTTACTGGAAAGTTAAGATATAGGGAATGTTTGAAGAGTAAAACTAGAAAAGGTGGTCCTAATCTAGGTCAATTGGGAAGACAAACTGAAATTTAAAAATCTATACAATCTGTAAACCAGATGGCTCAGAGGGGGATTTAATTGTAATACATAAAATCTAATATGCTGCAGACACAGTCAATCCAGGTTACTATTTTTCCCCTAAAACAAATATTGCAGTAAGAGGACATACTGTAAATTGAAATTACAGAACTCTTAGACAGAGGGAAGCAATTCTTTTCCTTAACTAAAAAATATTCTGCAAGACAAACGCACCAAAAAAACCCCACTACGTCCTTCTAGAAATGGTGAAATGCTATTATACAGGAAAGCTGAAATAGAAAAGTATGCCTTAATTTGTCAGCTGTTTTGCATTAAATCCAAGTTTTTTAGGCCATTATATTTTTTCATACTGTGCATACATGTAAACACGGAAGTTCAATTGTGTGACAGTTCGGAGGCCCTATAAAGAATTGCAATAAAAAGAGAAAATATAAAAGGTTGTGTGAGGAAGATGATTTTTTTCTGGAATAAAATTTATTTGAGGGAACTGAGGGTATGGTTACATGAAAATGTGCAGACAGCCACAACCCTACTCAGCCTGTGCTCTAAGCTAACTAGGAATGTGCCAGATTTGGTCAGCACTCTATAACCACCCAGTGTGCTTTAGGTAAAAACTTCTGCTGCGAGATCTGTCTGCATTCATCCTTGCAGACATGCCCTAACTGAAAAAAGAAATATTAAAAATAAAAATCACAGTTTGCATGTACTCTGTGAAAAATTCCTAGAGCTTGGCAGATAAACTCTCCAAGGATTCTTCAGCATTAAATAAGTGTTATTCTTGGGCTAAGTGGAATTCACTACAATTTTCTCTGCATCTGTAGTAGCAAAATACTTCGGTAGGGAGTCTGCAGTCTGTTGCCTGGTGCTGGGGAAAGGATAGATAACAGGGTGCTGAACCCAGAACTGTGGGGCACACATGAAAGCCAGGAGCCCAAAGCTGTGGTGATCACATTCTGTACAGAGAGAAGAAAGGCCACATCCAGGATAGCAGGGCAAGGAAGACAACTGGCAAGACTGCCCAGGTCCAAGGGCTCCAGGCGCTCTGGTTTCCATAGCACTGCACAGGATGCACAGTCCAGACTGCTGAGTGTTCCTCTGCCACCAGCAGTGGGCTCTGAAACTTCCCCACCCCTGCAGGCTTTCTGCTGTGTAAATCCATCAGCCAGTCCTAAACAGTGGCCTTGGCTGAGCACAGAGCGTCGAAGAGCAGCACTAACATCACTGATACCACAGCCACAGATTCTCACTCACCTACAGCCAGCACCGTAGTAAGAAGCACACCCACTGCAGCAGCATTTAATCTGCTTTCCACTTACATGGTATAAAGAAACATAAAGAGAAAGTAAATGTCTCATTTTCAAGTATTCATCTCTATTAATGTAATTTCTAAGAATCACAGTCATTATCCAGAAAAGAAAAAAAAGAGATCAAACGTTAAAGACTGTAAATCCTTTTTAGCATCATCTATCTGCTACTGGTCATGAAGATGAGGCTCCATTGAAATAATAAACTTATTTAAAGAAGATGAGATCAGACAGTTGTCTCTTCTTCAATACTCTATAGAAAGGAAATGTTTTTCCAACTATTTAATCAATGGCAATTTATTGTTTACATTTGCTAAGTAGAAATTTACCAGAAGTTTCCTCTTAATTATTTGTCTTAAATGTCTCGTGGACTGTTGCCTGAGGAACAACATGAATGGAAAAGCATACAAGAAGCACCTGGAAAAAAAAGAGCAAAGACTTAAGTTTTCACTCATGTAGGTCATGCAGAAGGGATTGAGAAACACTGATTTCAAGTCCATTTGTGGACACTAGTGAAAATTTAAAACACGTATTCAAGAAATGATCTGCAATAATAATAGTGATAGTTCCTAAAGAGCCACAAATTATAATGTGGACACATGAGAAATAAAGGGATTCAGATTAACCCTGTTGGACCTTTAGTGGAAATGCATCTTTTCCCCTTCTTATTGAATTTTTTAGCTATGATGAATTGTCAAACCAGCACTGTTTACCATTAGCAGAAAGGCAATTTCAGGCTTTGAGTCCATTTACATAGATATTTAATTTTTTTCTTAGGTGGCTACCCCACTGTCTACCAGTGGAATGAATCTATGGATATAATCTTGGCTGCTCTACTTGTGCAAACACAGCTGTGATTTGCCACGTGGACATGCATAGCAATCCAAATAGCCAAATAGCTGATCTAGATTCCTGTACCTGTGTTTTCTACTAGATGCTTGAAGGCCTTCAGGGGCACCTATCCAGTGAAAAACACAAGATTAAGGAACTTACGTGGCATTGAAGCCATCTGAATCTGGAAAATGTCTCGTCATTACTACATCTTTAGAAGGCTTTCTCGGGAAATGCATTCTACCTATTCATTTTATTCAGCTATTTTGATCACTGATGTGTATTATTTTATTCCCCAAATTAATATGTAGCAATCACAATATGTAGCAATGACAAAGGCAGGATGGTAAATCACATTAATGTAGCACAGTTCAAGTCTTCAAATTCCAGCACATTCCTTAAAAATCATGACAAGTATGTTCTGCGATGCTGTTGAAGCCAGTAAGTAGTGCTGCTTACAACAACATGGCCAATCAATGCACGTACATCTTTTCCTGCAAGGTTGCTCAAAGTAATTAGCAGCAGTGCTACAGGGAACTAGAAAGCAAAACTGAAAAACAGTGGGTATCAGTTACAAACCAGTCAAACACAAGGACAGCAGTGTACAGAAAATTCTTGGCTAGAAGACACTTTCTTCATGGGGAATTTTAGTTGCTCATAAATCTGTTGGGAAACATATATCCAAGCATGCTGTGTCAAAGGGAGAATTTCATCATTTGCAGAAAAAGGCAAAACTGCCCTAGATCTAATTCTTACTATGAGGATGGAATTGCCTGAGGATATGAAAATAAAGGAATATGCTGGAGCCAAGTTCCATAAGCTTTTTAAATTTAGTATGGCAAATGATGGATCCATTGCAGAGTACAAAGACAATCATATTTATATTAAGACATCTAACCTAAGTTCGTGGTCATTTCAAAGTCAGTATCAGTGTAGTCAATGACTTCAGGGGGTCCAGAATTTATTTTCTGATTAATAAAGTGCATGGAAGATGACTGAGGAAGGTTATTAAAATCTTCTACTTTTTCTACTGCTCCTAATCAAAGTATCAGCTAATGTGAATTAAAAAGAAGAAAAACTTGAAGTTTGGTAAAACATACAAAATTCTACTGGAATTAGAAAGTAACCAGATTAGATTACTTTGTAACCAACAGAGCACACTCTATCACTAGGATGAAAGTTGAAAAAGAAAAAAATAAAAAAAGAAATATTTAGGGGCTGTGAGAACAAAAACGATTTAAACTGTTCTTAAAATTCCTAATAAGAAAGAAAGTCCTTTCAATAGAAAAGGAAGATTATGTTAATAACAATTCAGAATCATAACGCCCTTAACAATAATAAGAAGGAAAAAGAATGGAAGACGGTAAAGATAAATGTGAACTAACAAAAAGGGCTTTGTATTAATTGACTTTTACAAAAGAGCAGATAAGAGCATCTTGCACGGATCTGAATGAAGCTGAATGAGTCAGCCCTCCTTAATTTTATTGTCCTCTGATATTAAAAGAGTCTACAAACATGTTTTGTACCATTGACAAATATTTGCTGAAAAGCTACTGGAAGAAAGGAGGAAGTTTGTCTACAAGAAAATTGCAGGAAGCCTAGCAATTACCTTCTGCTTAGATTAATCACTGAAGTTTTTGTCCTGGAAGCCATGGCTCAGTTTGGATATCCAGAGGCATACAGATGTCTTCTTAAGAGCCAAGAATATAAAATAAAATCCAAAACAAAACAAAACAAAAAAAGGAATAGAAACAAACAAAAAAACAAACTCAACTAACCAAAAAAAAAAAACTAACCAAAATACTAAATAAACCTCATATCCAGGCACAAAGATTTAGGAGAATGAGTATAAGCAATTAAACTTGCCATAGCAGTCGATGTAAGTTAGAATTGCTAGGTTCCTCAGTGTGCTAAATTTAGGCTCAAATGGAGGATCAGAAGGATGTGACTGTGAAAAAGAGCAAAATCAGGAAGGAAGGTAGCCAGTTCCTTGCAACTGAATCTTGCTAGAGTTTCCTTTAAATACAGTTCAGTAGGGAACCATGTTTCCAGCATTAACACAATGATGATGCTGGATTTAGTCCCAGCATTTTACAACAGAAACTGCTGCTTGCCTTGTTTTCTAACAGCCTCTCTTATCTCTTTCTTATCACTTTCTTGTCTTATCACTTTTGGCATTAACAGTTATGAATCTGTTAATCTGGAGACCATGATTTAGCTTGATTAGCATTAACAATGTATCACTACTGCTTTACTGGTTGACTTACTGACAAGGGAAATTTAATGACTCTTCACCTGGCATTGTTATCCATCTTTTGTCCTGGTTTAAAATGGAATGAAAAGTGCACGAAATGTTCTTCCTCTTTTACAGATGAAGAAGTTCCTCAGCTCATCACATGGCACTGTCACAGGAGCGACATTGAACTGAAATGGCAGCAGCTTCCAGACTTTAGGAGAGCCACCACAGGCCCCAAAGGGGACACACTTTCTATAGCCAGCTCATCTTTCTCCCCAAAGCTATAACAAGACTATACCTGCATAACACGGGAAGAGAAAAGTATAAATGCATTTTTTAATATATGTTATGGAGACACCTACCTTCTTGCTCTTGCATTCCTCCACTTCAATCTCTTCTAGTAGCAGCACTAATCAAGCACTTTCATTTGGGAACCCTTGCTATAATCTCACTGCAGACTGAGCAAAATGAAGTACTCTTTCAACTTGAATTTTAGAATAACTGAGGCCTGCAAACACAGCAAATAATTCTAACAAATTCATTGTACTCTTCAAGCCAAGTTCATACAATCCAGATTGTAATTACATGTAGCCATACAAGTCATACTGTACCTATATTAACTTCGGCTGATCTTGCGAAACAGTTACAGAAACACACATGCTCAGTGTATTTGTTGATATGATGATGTGCAGAAGGATTGCTGATAAATAACACTGGAACTCAAGTAAAACTTCTCCAGAAATAATCTACAACATGACAAAATGAAGGCTACAGAGTCATTGTGATATTAAATATGAGAGATCCTTCTGATTTACTTGCAACATTCAGTATAACGGATTTATTAGCAGCTCCTAACTTTATGGTAAATGATGCATAAATGATGGCAAAGGTGTACAAGAGAACTGCATAAAGACTCTTGCAGAGTGAATAAATTGGTTGAGTGCCAGCTTTTCTAAGGGTGAATGGTTCCACTGACTTGTTTAGGGCATATCATGCAATGATGGATGCAAAATTACAACGTTATAGAATGGCAACAGTTCAAGGGAAGATTCCAAATTTATGAGGGACAACACTCTAATAAACCAAACACGTGGCCTCAGCCTCTCCCTGCAGGAGAATCATTTTTCTGGTCCAAAGCAGGAGAGGTAGAATAAAGCACCTCATATGCACAAGAGCTTGATTTCACTGTATAAGGCTGAAGTCCAGCTGAAGACCAGACAAAGACTTATTTTTTGTTTTGTTTTCCTAGTTATACCCATGCATTTTTAAGGCAATCATTTTCATATGTAATAATGTCCTTTTGAAATGAGACCAGCAGTCCTGTAAACTTTCTGAAAAATTCATGGCTTTTTTTGCACCATAGTCCATTGCTATTTCCACAGAGCTTTTATGATATACATAAGGAAAGTGTCAATTCAAATTCAAAGACAGAGAATACCTCTTTTGATGAAGCATCCTGTATATCATGTACTAGCTGGAGGTGTTCTCTACTGCCTGACAGGGAACAATGACATGACAAGCAGGAAGAGAAAGAGCTTTTAACCAGTTTAATGTGCAGAGAGTTGGCACTCACTGAAAAGTCATTTCTGTGTTTGCTTTTTTTTAAGTATGTCTCTTTCCTTTGACTTGTCATTACTCGTGTAATATACAATTTTGTTTTCTGTTTGTAATTTTCTGCTGCAGTGATTCCAAAGGTTCAAAATAATCTCTTTCTATCTTACTAGAAACAAGATAAGGAATTATGTATCTGAATAGTTTGCTTATTTCAAATCCTAAATGAGGTCTCATTTAGTATACTGTTCATTGCTAAACTTTTCTTACTGATACTGCAGAGGCCTTGGAGGAGTATTACAGTGCTTGTGCTCTATACTTTTCATACATTCTGGAAGTGATTTGGGCCAAGAACATTTTTTATACAAGGAAATGGTCAAGATTTGTTCTAAATGGCAATCTGTTAAGCACTGTGGACAAAAGAAAAAAAAAGTCAGAAAGTCACTGCCCTTCTCTTCTGGGATAGAATATTAGTCTATTTAATTCAAAGCAACAGAGAATTCTACTTGAAACTAAGTAACATATTTTGAACTGTTTTCATGCATATTACATGACATTAAAGATAAAATTTAAGAACCAGTGAATTTCTATCACTTACATGCAGTTTATTTTTCAAGTTAAGCTTTCAGATATTGAAAGTTCGCATTCAGTGCCTTGATCAAAAATGATAAATGAACTACTGAATTAGAAGAAGATGCTGCTATTATTTTAACCAGTAAACTAACTCAGGGTTAATCTGGGTGCTATTTAGCCTATTGAAAGTGTTTTGAGTGAACATATGGTTTCTATTGTGAAATCAAGGCACAGTTTTAACTATGAATATAGATAATTACCCTTTGGACTTTAAACATTTATATGTGTCACGTTATGTTGGAGCATTTTTCATGGTCAATAGGTTGAAAGGTTATAGAGTCGAAAATGTAAATTGAGTGTGTTTGTGTAAAACTATCCAGTGTAATGATAGTACAATTCACTACTGCTCTCTCTTGGAAAGAGGTAGCAATAACACTCAGTGAGCATGAGCAACGTAACAGGCTATTTATTTAAATACAGATTGTTATGGTAAAAGATTTTAATATGAGAATTACAGGAATTCAATCATAGTACATATTGCTAGAAAATCCCTAGTTACCAGAGCTTAGTTTGATATGCACACACAGTATATTTGGGGGCCTAATTATAATGCTAACAATAAAACCTTTAAATAAACTACGTATGTGCGTGTATGTGCACATGCCTCAGAGCCGGGAGTATTGCTGTATCCCCACCAATACATTCTGCTCATGATTTAGTTTGAAAGTGTGTTTGGTTTTATTCCCTGAGTGTAGCCTTTGGCAACATCCCCTTCCAAGGAGCCAGACATTATGTCTGCACTGAGGATGGCTGAAGGACCCAGCGAGTGTGTGCAAGAAGTACCCATGTCCAGACTGTGCAGTGGCAGACTCGCAGCAGCCCCATCACCCAGTGTTTGCCAGGAACACCAACCCCTCAGGGGCTCTAACAACCTCTTGGTAGCACTGCTCTTAGTGAGGGAAAGTTAAAGTGCTTCTGGCCCCTGGGGTAGGGAGACTCAGTTTCACCTCGCCTTAACAACTGGAGGCATTTTGGGTGAGGTGAGCAGCTTCTCTCTTTTGTCCTCATGGATCACTGAGATGCTGAGCACTAGGGTGACATTTCTCAGCAAGCCAACTCCTGAACATGAGCTTACTTCTTCAGGACTAGCATGCATTTATCTGAACACCAGTGCACACTCTAGCATGGATTTATCTTTCTGTAAACTGTAGAATGCCTGTGCTAACTCTCTTGAACTTCCAGGCACAGACAACCTGGGAAATGCATGACTTAAACCAGATTTAATAAAAATTAATTAATGATTTACTAATAACACTTTGAAGTATTTAATGTGCATTAGCAAACATAGAGTAAGGCATTAGAGCACAAAAAATTGGCAAAAGGACTTCCAAAAAATCCCCAAAATAAATTGTTCATTCTTGTGATTTCTCTTTTATATATAATTTTATTATATTTCAAATAGATATATATCTATGCATTGTATTAGATTTTGCAAGACAATACAGTCTTTCTCCGTGAACACTAAAGAACAATTAAATCTCTTTTTTTCCTTGCCCACATGTGCTTTCTGGAGCCATTTTAATTAAGACATAGTTCTATTCCTGCTATAACCCATTTCCAGAAACACACAAAAAAACCACTTTTTAGTCACTTCTAGAAGTATGAACATTCAAAATATCCTTTGCTTACTCTTTACACCATTAAACTGCATCCAAAACTGTTTCACTTATCTGTTGTTTTCCATGGCAACCTGTTTTTTAGCACTTTCCAACATTGTTTTCTAATTTTTGAAGAATTGCTTCTTTCCTTTCTTCCCTTTCAGCATAGGTGGTTAGGTGGTCACACCCTGTCCCTGTCAGTCTGGGCACCACAAAGTGTGGTTATTGTTACTATCTAGTAACTGTTCCTCAGTAATGGCAATAAGCAAAAATTCACTGCTCTGTGAAAAATCCGTAATACTCCCATTTTGGGTTGTTATCTTGAAGCAGGATAAAACATTAAAACATTGATTTTTTTTTTCATAGATTTTTAAGAGCTGGGAATTTTTCTTCATTGGAAAAGATAGGTCTTCAGTATTTTCACAGAGATGTAGATATAGATTTGTTTGTTTCAAGTCAGCCCAATCTTAAACAGGGTAGCCCTATAGTAGGGGTTATTTGGTGTCTGACAGACAGTCTATCTGGACTTCAAGTTGAAATAAGCCCAGGCTGCTGAGTGGCAAATGGATTATGCTATTTAAAAGATGAGTTCCCATGAATCCATGTGCAGGTTATGAAATGTAGTTTCTGAAGTGTTTTGGACCAGTTCAGGTAGCAAGCATTCTTACTTTGGATGAACTGGGATTTAACATGGCGTTTTCTTCCAGTTTTCCTGACAGCAAAATTTAATATCCTTGTCCTAGTTGAACTGTGCCAGTGTCACAGAACTGCCATTTGTTGTTAAAAATGCTAAGGTAAAAAATTATTGAGCAGCTTTCCCAACTATTACCATTACTGCCCTTCATTGTTTGTGCTACAGTAATATAAAGAAGCACAACCTAAGAGCAAGGCTCTATTTTGCTAGACATTGCAAAAATATATAACAGGAGATCATTCCCAAGAGAGTTTAGAGTATCTGTAGAGAAGGTAGGATTGAGGAGAGAGAGCAGAAGAAATTGAAGGATGAAGCAGTTATGAGAGGGGCAACAATCCCACTTGAATCTGGTAGTGGTAGTAAGAAATAGAAAACTTTTATTGTATTTTGGTTTATTCTTAAACCTCAATTTGTCATTCCCTCAAAATCAGCCTTTTTGCTAGTTTTTGAAAATGCA
Organism: Campylorhamphus procurvoides; assembly: GCA_013396655.1. Classification (NCBI taxonomy): domain Eukaryota; kingdom Metazoa; phylum Chordata; class Aves; order Passeriformes; family Dendrocolaptidae; genus Campylorhamphus; species Campylorhamphus procurvoides. The sequence goes on from WBMV01009271.1 coordinate 1,067,914, forward strand.
CTTTTTTTACTGTCTTTCTGTGTGTCACTTTGCCTTTTTCTGTGTCATTTCTTTCCTTATTTTAATTTCTCCCTCTCTTCTCAATTACTTCATCTGAAAAACATTTTCCTAAAACACTCGGTTATGTCATCACATTTAATCTATTCTCGATAGGATTTTATATCAACTATTGGATGAGTCTATATACCTCTTCTCTAAGGAAGTCTGTCTTTGTTATTCCATTCCTATATAAAGTTTTCAGTTTTGCCTGCTGTTTTTATCTTTATTGTTTGTGTGCAGACAGGACTTCTGGATTCCTTGATTAGAGATGTGCAAATTCTTGGGGGAAAAAAAAATTCCCTGAAGATTTTATAACCTAATGGTGTAGAAAACAAATTACCATGCTTTTTTTTTTTGCTTTTTTTTTTTTTAATGGGGAAAGAAAGAAAGGAGCTACCAGTGCTCTCCAGAAGTTGTGTCTTCCCACTAGCTGGCGTTGGAGGTGAGCCTAAAAAGACATGACAGCTGTATTTTGCCTCTGCACTTTCAATATATTTCTGGTGAATACTGCATTTACATAGAAACACCTGCTGTGTGGAAATATGCCTTCAAATACACACAAAATTTTTGCTTGTCAATTTTCAAGATGCTTAAATGACCATTGTATTTTAGATCACACCAGAATAGAAAGCCTCCCAGAAGTTCTCCTTGGCCTGCCTGTCACTGTTTATGTCTCTCTGTGAGGTCCCAAGCTACAGCTGAAAAAATACTGAAAATGAGGCCATTACATGTTTTTAGTCCCCCCTCTTCCTCTCCCCACAAAGGTCTATTTTTTTGCCGCGCAAATATTCATTCCTATTTCTCTCTTAATAAGCTCATCTTGCTGATAGCTTGACTAAGCTCATGTATTCAAAACTCAAAGTTTCCTAATTAAAGTCCAATTCCAGTATTCCTCCTTAGATTCAGTGCTTCTGCACACTGTGAAGAAAGATATTTTTAGAAAATATGGGCCACTTAATTCCCGTTAAGTTTTCTGTAACAGATGGTATAGTTATTTGATTTATGCATTCACCTTCACGTGGCCCTGCTGACTGCCAGGTTTTTTTAAGCCTCCGAAATTCTTTTTTGTTATGCACTGAAACTTCACCCTTTCCCCTGCATGAAATATTAGTTTTACTTAGAAAATCTAACTGCGTGCAATTTTCCTGTTACTGAAATTGTGCACGGTCTGGTGATTAATTGTATTGTCTTGATCACAGCCTCAGCCTGATGTTCAGGGCTCATTACAGCAGGAGGAATTCAGCAGAACAAGAATCTCAACCAGGTGTGGCTTATTAAAGTGGCAGTGCCCAATTTAAAGGCCAGAAAGGATTTGTATAAAAATTGATGCTTTTTTGCTACATTCCCCTCTCAGGATCCTAGAGTTGTAATACAAAAAGGACAATGTAGCTTGCTTATGAAAATCACTCACATCCATCATGTGAAAATGCAGCTCAGATCTGTTCCTCTCTTGAGTGGGGAAGTGCTGCACTGTACCTTTAGTACAGCACACTCATAACAAACATCTTAAAAACTTTCCTTAGTCTGGCACAGATCGCAGTTCTGAATGTACAGTTTGCATTATGTAGTGAATCATATGTTTCTCGTCTCTCAGGAAAATATTTTTCTTTCCTCTGAAGATGCCCTTACAGCATCAGGACAAATACCAAGGGAAGGTAAATCTTGTAGGAAGCTATCAACAGCATTTATCTTGAATTCAACTCAGACTTCATATTTTCATTCTGTGTTTTAAGCAGTCTAGTCTGATGTGGGGAAAAATAGGGAAGGGTGGGGGGGGGCAGAGAGCAAAGAAACCTTTTTCCTACCAGGTGTCTGTCTTTACTCCAAATGAGCTGGTCCCTCACAGCTGACATCAGTACACTGGTGGTAAGCTCTCAGGTGGCCAGCAAGGTTCATTACCTGCTAGAGAAGCAATACAGCTTGTACTTTGTTCAAAATTTGGGTACCTTTCAGAACAGAGAAGATTCTAAGTGGGATTGTTGCCCTCTCCTAAACTCTGGATAAGTGACATGAATTGGGTGTGTTTTTGCTGCTACTGCTGTAAGGAATGACAGCCTGATGCTTCTTTGCCTTAGAAATGTGAGTAAAACTTTACATTTTTTCACAGATAAAGAAACCAAAGTGTAGGTACTTTTCAAATTGTAGTTTTCTGTCATTTCATTGTGCTCTGTTGGTGTCAGGTGGAAGTATCAAAGGCAGCCACGCCGTTGTTCTTCAGCTGTAGTGTTTAAAGTAGCTGCTCCTTCCAGACCAGTGTTGATTTGTGCTTCCTTAAACCTAACAGGTATTTTCTTGCAACCAAGGATAGGACTGGGCATGCTGTAAGTGTTGCAAAAGAAAAGACTTCTGGGGCATTGTTTATGAATACAAATTATTTCAACTGGCCACTGCATATGCATTTTCTCATAGTATTTGCCTCCAAGGTGCTTACAAGAGGAAGACAGTCTTCAAACTCCAGTACCTTAGTGTAAATATTGTGTGTTTAAAGACAGTGCCGAAGAAGTTATTCATTTCCTTACTATTAGGGAAAGCAGAGCATGCTGGTTTGGACTGGGACAGTCAACTTCCTTCACTGAACCTAGTATGGTACTGTGTTTGGGATTTGTGTTGGAAACAATGTTGATAATTTAGGGACATTTCAATTATTGCTTAGCATGGCTTACACAGCATCAAGGCATTTCCTGCTCCTCACTTCACCCCACCAGCAAGTCGGCTGGGGTTTTACAAGAAGTAGTGTGGGGACACACCCGGCACAGCCAACCCCAACTCGCAGCAAGAATGTTCCCTACCATCATGCTCAGCATAGAAAGAGGAGGGAAGTAGGAGGAAGGGGGTGGGGCATTCAGAGTGATGGCATTTTTTTTGTTTCTAAGTAACCATTATGCATGATAGGGCCCTGCTTTCCTGGGGATGGTTGAACAGCTGCTTACCCATGGGAAGAGGTGAATCAATGTCTTTTTTTTTTTTTTTTCGCTTGTGTGAGTGTATTTTGTTTTCCCTATTAAACTGTCTTCATATCTACCCATAAGTTTTCTGTTTTACCCTTCTGATTCTCCCCCCAACCCCACCTGAGGTGGGTGGTGGTGGTGAGCAAGTGACTCTGTGACTCAAGTGGCTCAGTTTCCAGCGGAGGTTAAACCCCACAGCACAAGGAAACAGGCAAAACGTCTTTGAAATGTTATTGAGGCTTAATCCTCAGCAAATCCAGAATTTTACACAAGGTTATAGTTTCCTTTCTCTGTGTTCTGTGTGCTTTAGCACTAGCCATTTATGGGCTGCAGACAAGCAAAGAGGACTTCTTTGTTCCACAGCCATGGGAGGGACATGCTTTCACTAGTCAGGGAAGGGGAAAAAAGATGATTAATAGAAGTAACTAATTTTTAAAAAGCTATTGGAATCATAGTTTATCAAGGCCAATGCCTTGTTGTCTTTATTTTCATAAGGATTGTATTGAAGTTCTGCTTAATATGTAAAAATTATAGATGGAGTGGGATATGTTTTTTGAGTGTGGTTCATTCCTCAGGTTGTGTATGTGACAACTGCTTTGATCTATTAATTGCATGTGTCTGACCAAGAACTGTGGCAACAGATACTGCTTCTCTGAAAAGGAGTAAGCCATTGAGTAGAAAATCAGCCTCGCCAATAGTTGTTCTGTGAAGCTCAAATAAGGAACAGGGAGAAGGACAACACCTGTTGAGAACGATGAGCCTGAAGTCGGCTGGTGAGAAAGGGCATTTCCAGGCAGCAAAGGCTGAAACAAAGAGAAGGTGTGTGTCCTGGCAGGCTTTAAATAAAGGAGACTACACTTGAAAGCTTACACAGCTTCAGTGGAAGTAGGGCCTAAGGAATAAATGAGTTCATCCAAAGCAGATCCCAGAGGAAAAGTAGTATTGTTGCATAGCATAAGAGCATTATCTCAGTGGGCAAGAAGGGAAATGCTGGCAAGATTGTATGGTGAGCTGCCCTAAGGTGCAGAAATGCACTGTGTGCATGCATTACACTGCTGGGTTCCCATATGGAGTTGCTAACAGTACAGTAAGATTACCCATCCTGCTCCCAAGCCTATAATTCTGAAATTTTGTATGGGCTGTTCCTTTTACTGCCTCTCAGTGACTGTGGAAATCTAGATTGTGGTTGGTGCTGTGGTATATGTTTCTTTAAGAAGGTGCTCTATAGAGATATCTTAGAATTAGCATGTGTATCGTGAGACATAGAGGTTGCCATGGTAAGTACACATTTTTTAATTGAATAGCAGACTAATAGGCACATAAAACCTCCATAACTTGTTGGCACATAAATTACCTCTCCTGGGGCTGTAGGCAATTAAACATACTTCTTTGCTGAAATTCTTTCCAAGTCTTTTTCTCTGTTTTTGTTTAGATCAGAGCCTCTGATTTCTTTCCCTTTTTCCCTCAACAATGCTTCTTGTTTTTCTTTTTTCCCTTTTAGAGTATTCTATCTGTCTCTCTCTCCAGCCTTCTCTTGAATGTCATATGCTTCATAGAGCAGGGAAATAAAGAGGATATTGAGGTATAAAAGGGACTGGTTGTTTTGGGGATTTTGGAGGTTTTTTTAATTATTGCTAATTTTGAAAGCACAGTTTGGTAAATTCAGCATTTGTGGAATTCTCTGAATGCTAAGTAGTGTGAGGCTGACACAATATTATTCCCCCATTTGCACAAATATCTAGAAGTGTCCATTAAATCCCAAAAGGTATGTTCAAACCAAATATATGTATTAATATGCTACAATCTAAGTAGGGGGTTTAATAATCATCTTTATGCAGGTCCCCTAAAGCCATGTGCTCTCCTCAGAACACAAGTTTGTGACATTTTGCAACTAGAAAACTGTAAATCTTGTTCACTTCTTTTGTTTCATTTGAACTATTCTGATTTGAACTTGCTGTCCCAGAGATCTTTTGATGTTATTCTCTTTCCTGGCAATACTTTCCTCAGTGGGCATGGTTTATTTTGCTCTTCCAGTGGTGTAATGAATACATCATTTGCCTATGTGCATTGTTTCAAAAGTGGGTATTGTCTCTAATCTCATCAGGAATACAGTAAATCACAAGCTGAGGCACTGCCTTCTCACTCCGGTTTTTAAAGATTTTTTTCTTTTTTCCAGTTGCACAGTTGTTATAGAGAAGTAAATCGAGAGAAGGTTATTTGTACTTGCTCATACCTCAGTTATTTTTAGAACCTATATTGACAAATTTTCAAATAGCATTGTGCTTCACAAAGAACGCTGCCCTGAAATCACTGTGGCTTGAACAATAAGAAAATCCAGGACTCCAGGAGGCCAACGCAACAGGATATCCATAAGTAACAACGCCTACTTATCAACAAGGGTTGAGCTTAACCGTCTTGTTCCTGGCTGTGACAAACAGTAAGCAGAATTCCTAGTGAGCCAGAGAGCAGTGAATAAATGCACAAGATAACTCTGAAGAAAGATTAGGTGCGGCTGACTTGGTCTGTTCCTTTGCACAAATCAAGAGCAATTCTAAACAATAATGACTGATAGTTTTTCCCAGACCTCTTGACTTTTATCCTATTGCAGTACAAAGTTTATCCATCTCTTTTTTTGGTATGATTTTGTTCATTTTTTATGATGTTCATTTTTTTTTCATGAAAGTGGTCTTGTCTTGAAGGAACAGATGAGTAGTATTTGTTTTTTGTTTAGTTTTTGTCTGTCTTTCCTCTGAGTAGTTCAAAGACACCTTTAACGGCTTGGAACAAAGGGAAATTACTGTACAGATCAAGGGATTACAAAGCAATGTTTTTACAGATTTAAAATAAAATATAAACAGATGTTGAGAGATGAATGGCACAGAGACAGTTGTTGCCAATTCATTAATAATACCAACACAAATCCACTCTATTTATTACGTTTTTAACCCATGTTTGTCAATAGGGAAAACAGTCATAGTTTGAACTTGTAAAAATAATGGATGTATACCAGACTAGTGCAGTGTAGAGATTTGAGAATACCAGCATGACTAGTATTTGCCATCTGTGTATGTGTAATCAATATTTTCTAACTGTGTAATGAGAAATAGCTCATTTATATCCTTGCCCCTTTGGCCCAAACAATTACTCAATGTTTGTAGCCTTGTAGGTTTGCCTGCATTAGGAAGGGAACAGGGAATATCATAGTCACATGTATTAGTGCAGCCTGTCTCTAGCTGGAAGGAATTTCCACAGAGTCTCTTTCCTCAAACGCGACAGAAACAAACATATCACCAGAGCTCCAAGGGCATGGGAAGCTTTGAGATGCAGCTGGGTTGCTCTGCTCTCTATGGACTATTCACTCAACTTTTCTTCTTGTTGCTTTCTCTTCCAGTAGTATGTAGAGTGCCACAGTGTCTATCCCCACCACTGTTTCAGCGTGAAGGTCCCCCATTGCCTCAGTGGCTCATATAGTCCGTTGCTTTGTGTTCCCTTTTGGTTGCAGGAAGGCAGTGAAGGGCTCCTCTGGCACATGGAAGGAGGGATGTTTAATAATCACATGGGGATAACCAAAGCTGTGCCATTCAATGAGAAGATAGGTAGCTTCTGTTAAAACCTTGCCATAGCAGAATTTATTTGATGTAGACTCTTCATCACACTAGAAATACTGTTTTCTTATGAAATAATAGCAGAGCATGGCACTGGTGGTTAAGCTTGAGTTCTTTTGAGTCTTTAAGTGCAAAGAGAAGGGACCTGAGGCAATCCTTATCTCTTGCCAAGGGCATTGTCATTATATAGTAACTTGTAGTTAAACAAGTTCCTATAGGGCTCTGAATAACAGAGCATAGGTTTTGTAATGGAGTGATAAATGGCATCAGGCCCTAATCTCGCAGCTGTGTAACAGCTCTCTCACATAGAAAACACTTAATTTCAGTGTATGTTTATAGCATTTTTCAGGCTATAAACTGTGGGAATTAGGTTCTCAAATAAATGAGAATTTGATTTTTTTGGCCATGAGGATCTCGCTATCTATCAGTAAGGTATGTAACAAAAGGATAAACGACCATCTGAGAACAGTAAGTACAGTAGATAAGTCCACACTGCAAAGTTTTTTCACTATGAAGAAAAAAGCTATCTATAATTGAATAGACTTATATGAAGCTTTCTGTAAAATTTTTAAACTGTCCATTACTATATACTAGAGAATTACAGCTTTCAGCTTCAGGCAATCAACTCTGAAACTTTTCCAGATTTTATTGTCTAAAATTGAAATCATACAGGTCTTAAGGTTTTAGTCAGCAAAGGTTTGGGCTGATGCTACTTATCTGCTGCTCTTTTTCTAAAATGCATTAAATCAGTTAATGTGTTCTCTAAATTACCTCCCAAGTATCAGTGTTCTTGCTTCTTACACCGATCAGGTAAATTATATTTAAGGGACCCAAAAATGAGAGATAGGCAAATGCTTTGGGGTTTTTGCTTGTTTTGAACAGCTTGTTAATTTTTAAACCATCTTTCTGAGGAAATCTTACTGAGTTATGAATACTTTTCACTGGCTATCAGATCCCTTTATTGTTGGCAGCAACCAGCACAAAGGTGGTAAGTGCTATTCATGAAGGTTTACTTTATGGAGAGTAAAGCTACTTCCCCACATGCCTCGGTGGGTGTTAGACTAACTCTTGAAATGCTTTAGTTTAATGACACTCCCGTGGTGTGTCCTCTCCACCCCATGCTTTTCTGTCAGGACTCCTTGAGGTACCAGTGCAGTATCATAGAGAGGGGCTGCACCAGGCAGTTTGCTTTGGGTGAGCTGTTAAACCACACTCCTCCTCTCACCACTGCTATTCCTTAGTGCTACACTATGCCCTGCAATGCAAGAGTAACTTTTGCTTTTAGCTAATAAATCCCTTGGTGTGTATTGAAGTAAATTGACACTAGATGATCACTGTTTACAGATATATTTATATAGGGTTTATTTTAGAACAACTTGGTTGCAAAAGAAAACAGGCATATAGCAGTTTTGGCTGTTACTGTCTATAGTAGCATAGCAATATAAAAGCATAAAGATATCACCCAAGAAAATGTGTAAAGAAAAAGAGAAGGAAAGAAAGAGTTTATATTTACTACCTGGAGGTCTCTGATGAGCTTGCTGTTGTTGCTCTTGTCACTGATGCCTTGGTCTGCCAAGAAGTGGTGGGGGGAAGAAGCGTGTGAAGGAAGTCCAGTGTGATAATTTATCCTCAGAAACCCTCCTGGTACCCTTCCCCATGTGTGGAGGTGGGGGATAGTGGTGTTGGTTTTGCACAGTCATGCTGTTTTCCAGAGACTGGAGGTGCTGGGTTTTGCATAGTCATTTTGGGGTGAGGGGTGCTCTGAAGGCACCCCTGCTAAGAGTGTGGCCTTCTCTGGGGTAGTGAAGGGTGTGTTCACAGAGGGCCTCTAGAGCCCAGGGGACAATGGTCATCTCTGTTTAGAAGGAGATAATACAGCTGGAAAGTGTAGAAAGAGGTATTTAATTCTTAACAAGCTGGATGATGGTGTTTTTATTTACAAATATTGGAGATTTTATACTACTGCTACTCATCATCTTAACAGTTACCTTTCTCTGTGTAATTCTGTTGTCTGCAGTGCAAGAGAGGACAGTAAATAGATCTTAATTCCTTCATCAAAATTCTCTATCACTACTCAGCACTTCACTTAAATAAGCCATATTAATGTGCCATGGGAGACTTAAAAAGCAGTTTTCTCCCCCTACCCCCAGGTGTTTCTTCTGCTATAAAATAGTTTAGCCATGTTTTATCAGCAACATTAATAGTAAATGCTTGCTCGGTCATACTTCCTGGGACTGTATATTTAGTATATCTACTGGCATGCAATTATGACTGTGATGGAAAGGGATCTTATACCTAATATGGTACCTGAGAAAGTACAAATGTTCTTCCTCTTATGGTGGCCTAAAATCCCCTATGTCTTCTAAGATGGATAAATTTACAGTGAAGTTGTGCTTGGACATGTGTGCTCAGTATAAACCCTTTCATTTACAATACCAATATATAAAAGTGCCTTGTTTTTGCAGTATTTATTTAAGATCCATTAAATGGATATGATTGATGGAAAATACAGAACATCTATATCCAGAAACCTATATTCTCTATAAATGTGTTATCTTAAATACCAATATAGTGCCTTCAAGCTTTTCCTTTTTAGGAAGCCTAGGCTGATCCTCAGAGTTTAATGAATGCTGCATAAACCAAAGTTGTGTGATTGTTTCTTCTGCTATGTCAGCAGTGAACTTTTATGACCTTTTTTTTCTTTTTTTTTACCTGACTGGTCCCTGAAGAACCAGTCCAAATGGCATGGATACATCTAATTTTCCATTATAATGTAAGGAAAATCATTTGTAAAGACTCAGGTAGTTTCATTTGGCTTGTATCTTCGTCCTTTTTGGCTTCATACAGTGAACTTTTATTCTTGCTTCAGATACTAAAACATAAGCACCAAAATAACAACAAAATTAATTAATATATAGATATTCCCACCTTTCTGGATGTTTTCTCAGATTCAATATTTAAATGTTTATTTTTATGCTGGATTTCTCTAGGCAGTTTTTGGAAGTTTCTCTCTTTAGAATAATTAATTGTGAAATGTCTCTCTTGCATAACTACACTAAAGGACATGTTTGTGCCATCTCTTGCACTTGCCACTGATTCATTCTGAAGTGTGTGAATAAAAGTTGCTGTTCAGGGGAACAGGAAATCTTAACACTGGATTTAAGATGGTGTTAGCGTGAACAAGTTTGGAGATAGTTTTCCTTAGTGACTGTATCTGGCGTGTGATTTCTGTGTAGTCTGAGCTTTTCTGAACCCAGACCTGTTGCTGTGTGAAAATTTCTACAGCAGAAGCTGAGATAGATTGATCTTCATTATTAAGGAGCAGTTAGTATTTCTCCATCGTGGACAAGTTACGGTGATCATATTACCCAAAGAAGGTCTTGTATCAATTTTGGTGTGTGAATGACTCAGGCACTAGAGCAGTTCTGTTGGGCCTTGTGTATTGAGGTCATGATAGGCTGGCATTTGGGCAGCTACTTACAAGTTGCCCAAACAATTACAATCATCTGTGTTTTTTTCCTCATAGCATGTCTTTCCAGGCACTTTAAACACCTTTAAACTCATCTCACCCTTACTATTTGTGAAATTGTCTAGGGGAGACACGGGGTTGTGGGGGTAGGGTTCACCTTTCTGACCCTCTAGATGCTTTGGGGTTTTAAGAAGCCTGAAAATATCTTGTTCAACACCATCACAACCAGTGTCTTTATGTAATATGACTTCTAGTCTGTCAGTTTGTCATAAAGTGATAAAATATGACAAATACTTGCTCTAAATATTTTTAATATAATTAACACAGTAAGATAATGCAGTTTCATAACAGACTATATTTATTAATAGCAAGCAAAAATTTTAGCATTTGATACAAAATGACAAGTCTTGTCATACAGCCACTGACTAATATTTTTAACAAGGTTTATATTTTTTGAAATATTCAGTGCTCAAATAGAACACATAATCTTCTGATGCTGATAGTTGGTCTATTTTAAAGCAACTTTTATTCCAAACTAATAAACATACAGCTTTTTTATGTACTTTACAGAGCTCAGTCCTGCTCTCTAATGAGCCCTTTGCCATCCTTTTTAAGAGCTTAGGGCACTGAACTATGGCAGTGCAGTACTGTTGCTATATACCTTCTCGGAGGCTTAAGATTTGTGTAGTCCTTGTCCTTTCTCTGCATATAGAAATAACACCTGATACAATAAAAGTGTTAACCCAGACCTCAAGGGGGTGCAAAATGCAATATAAATGCCAATAGCAGAGTTAACATTGTCCAAGGAAGTTGTGGGTGGCAGCCACACATGTAATGACGATCCCAGGTGTCTACTTCAAAAGAAGAAAGGAACCCACCATCTCCTCTCCCCTGAAGGTGTACATTATATCTGATACATTGCAAGAGTAAGTAATTAACTCCCAGTACCTCTGAGGGTTATTTTCTCGAGGCTTCTTAACCAAGCTGACTGTTCTGATTTTGTATTATCCAAGTGAATTTAAGACCCACTGTGCAACACCAAGCACGTGCTATGTTCAGTGCCACAGTCACAGAAGTGCAAGGCTGGGTTCATATTGTGTCACATAAGACAACTTAAATTGCACAAATTAGTCAACAGCTGCTCTAAGGAGTCTTGATTGTACACCTGGGTCTGTGTATTTCCACTTCTCCAAAACTTCCAGGATTAAGACAGATCCACATTCTGCAATGACACTTTTAATGGCATAGTTATAGGCGATGTCACTGGCTACAGCTCTTGCGCATCTGGTGCATGACTCTCTCAGGTGCCAATCCCTCTCAAGCACAAGATAATCCTTTGCCTTCTGACAGTTTTCTCATTTTGAGTACTTTCAGCATAACAACCCAGAATTTCTTCCTTGCCATCTTCTGAATCAATAACTTTAAAATAATATTGCTGTTCCCATCTGAATGCAGGTCTGAAGCTGCAATCCAATCCAAAATGAATATCAAAGACAAAGAAGGGAGAAAGAGAGGCCTAACTGTCATCAGATTAGTTCACTGCAATCGTAACCTGGAATTCGTTTTCTGTAACTTAAAAAGACAGCCAAGTGTATGGTGCAACTGTTACTGTACAAGAGATAATAAAAAAGGCAAAGAAGGGAAAACCCTTCTGTCTGGAGATTTATAAAAGCCTACTTCTTGATCTGCTGCTCATCCCTCTGTTTTTTTGGATTATTTCTTCATTTTGGGGTGCTTTGCAGATTCATTTAAACATAAGTTTATTAAAAAAAAATCCAGAAAGGTTGTCCAACCCCCTAGCCAACTTCTACCATCATGGACATGAGATGCTATGTACTTAAAGATGGAAATCTGATGTCATCACACTTAGAAGCAGTTTCAGAGGTGACATTCTCATAGCAAAGGTCATCTACTGTTGTGCAAAACAGGTTTGTACATAGTGGGGGATTGTGAGATTGAAAAGCAGAGCATATTGGCAAAGCTCTCTAAAACACATCGAGGAATATTATTTTTTCAGTAAAGCAAGAAGGATAAAAGGTTTCCATGTTTTGGCATGGCTGATGAGAATCAGTTTCCGTCAGCAGTAAAACTCTGCATAAACGTTTTCCCTACAGAAAGCTTTCTGTTGTGTAGGGTATATTCCCCAAAAATAGCACCATTATTCACAATTTTTTATTGGATTTCATACTCTGTTCAGGGCTAAATGTGTTGTTGCAGTGAGTCATAATTTCAGTAGCTGCACTTTTATTATAAACTAAGGATTACTATTACTAGTGTCTGGGCAGACAGATACTAAATGTGGGTCAAATGCACTTACCTATGATAATGCACCATTCATGTTTGTGTGTATACACATATTTATATATATATGCTGTTTTCTATTGTTTACAGAGAAACCCTACTGACAGGTTGCTGCCCTTTAGCAGTCAGCTCTTCCCAGTCAGAGAGAAGATGCAGTGGGATGAGGAGTGACAGGAACAGTTTTGTTTTGGAATTATGGATAGTGGTACTAGGCACATCTCAACCTGAAAGACAAAATTTTGTAATACTCTTTACTTAATCTCTTATTCAAAAAGTGGATGTAAAACCACTTTTCATTTTACAGTTTTTTATGGTCGTATTATGATTTTCTCTGTAATGGTAATTGTAATTTTTCCAGTAGTCCTGTTCATCACTCAGGCAAATTCAGCTGTCATACAAATCCATCACATGCCTCATGTCATCATTAACCATGGCTCTCTGAGGTATTTGAAAAGTGGTGCTAAGTAAATACAGCCATATCAGAGAACGTTGAGGGAAAGAGAATGTTTCAATAAAAACAAAACTGGGGCTTCTTTTGCAAAGATTGTAAGACAGGACAGAAAAATCTTTCCATCCCTGAAAACGAATGCTTTAGTTTATTAATAATTTTGTTATATAATCTTGTGCTTTACCTTTCAGATTTGATTTAGAATCTATCATTAAAAACGACGTTTTGAAAGTGAAAAATCAGTATTTCTTAAATAACACAATGATTTGAAACTCCTTAATTTTTCTTCTCACCTTTTTTCTTTTTTGTTGTTGTTGGTTGGTTTTCATTTTGGTTTGGATTTTTTTTGTTTGTTTTTTGTTAAAACATTTCATGGAAATTAGGCATGGTTTTGTCGCTGCAATTTGCATTTTTTTTTCTTGCTTAAAATGAACGACCAAGCTAAAATTGTAATTTGTAGATAATGGCAATCCTAGTATTTCAAGACAGAGAATTTTCTTATGATGATACTTAAGTTTTTAATGGATTATTTCTATAGACCAAACAGTTTAGTAGAAAAAGGCATGAAATTCCCAATATGACTTAAGGAGAAAAAATTCAATGACGTTGTTTTCTTGATAGTGAATGTTTAAAGCCACATTAATTAATTAAATGCCTCTGTATTGAAGGTAGGAGCGTAGAGTGCAATAGGAGTGGGTGCTGCAATTAAACAAAGAAAACAAAATGTAAGGGAGAAGTAATATGTTCTTTTAAAGTATCTTGTATTTGTGCATGAAAGTTCAGTAATTATGTGAGGAGATGAGCAATAATGTTGATGCTTAAAAAATTTTTAAAACAGGAATAATTCCAGTTTTGGAATTATAGTATACACATACTTTGGAACAGTGTCCTCTTTAAAAATTGTGCTGTATGTAAGATTTAGGGGTTTTTGGACAGGGAAGAGAGAAAAACCTAGAAGGGAATAGATTCTCAGCTGACATATGGGTATCTTTCAACTGAAGTAATAGAATCATAGAATGGGTTGGAAGGAACCCTAAAGATTATCTCATTCCCATCCCCTGCCATGGGCAGCGACACCTTCCACTAGACCAGGTTGCTCCAAACATGCCTCTAGCCTGGCCCTGTACACTTCCAGCAATGAGGCATTAGCATCTCTGGGAAATCCATTCCAGTGCCTCACCAGCATCACAGATCAAACCTAAACCTATTCCTTTTTCTCTTTTGAAAAGTGCCTCTCCAGCTTTCTTATAGACCTCCTTTAGGTACTGGAAGGTTGCTATGAGGTCTCCCTGGAGCCTTCTCTTCTCCAAACTGAACAATCCGAATTATCTCAGCCTTTCCTTGGAGGAGACGTGCTCCATCCCTGTAATCATCTTTGTGGCCTCCTCTGGACTCACTCCAAAGCATACATGTTGCTGTGCCCTTCCTGTGCTGGGGACTCCAGAACTGGATGCAGCACTCCAGGTGTGGTCTCACCATAGCGGGGTAGAGAGAATAGAGTTCGGTGACATTAACTGAACAATTGACCCTCATGCCATATCTGGAAGGTTTAGCTGTGATCTTTGTAGTGTTATCGTTTCATGTATCTATTGACGAGAGAGACTGAGAAAGACTGTGGTAAAAATCTGTTATGTGGCCCTGTCCTTATAGAGACATTTGGGAGAATGCTGTCCAAAAATGAGGTGGAGTTAGCCACAGCAGTGAAGCAAAATGCCTTGAAACATGGTGTCTAGCCTTCATTTCTGCAATATCTATGTCTTGCACTACCCTATTTGACAGCTCTCTGCTCCTGTTACAGGGATGGAGAGCCACAGTGCCAGAACAAAAACAGTTCTGCAGGTGATCAGAAACCAGCCAAAAATTCAGCAGGTGGGGCTGTCACATAACATGAAAAAAATAACCAAATTATGTCCACCTTCCAATGAATGACAGGGAAAGTATGACCTCTTCTGAGGGGTTTCATGCCTTTTTAACATGTAGGCTAGAAAGAGCTGGTTCTGTCCTGGTGCCAGGGGGAGCAGGGCTGTACCATCGTTGCTGCACCACTGTCCCTGAGGCTGCTCAGGGCTAGGCGGGTATGGGCGCTGGGAAGGATGGCTGACAACAGCCAAAATGCAGTGATGTTTCAGACACATCTTTGGTCTACTCAGCTAGTGCCTCTGCATGTGATGTAACTGCTGGCAGAAGGGTGGCATGAAGCCAGATATGTCAGCATTAGTCCCATTAGGGATTTCTTTGTATCAAAGTTTCTCAGGTGTGACAGGTTTGCATCCACTCTGCATCACCAGAGATCAGTATCTGTCTTAAAATATACCCTTGCTGTTAGGAAAGCTAACTTATTGCCAAGTGATGTTACTTTAATTAAAAGAATATAATTGCCTGTTCCTAAAATGTATGTTTCAGTTTTAGCTTATTTCACATTAACTGGTTTAGCTCTGTACTCTTCAGGCCATTAGAGGAAAGCAGCAATTTACAGCAATAGAGTGTAACCAAATATAATTCTCCAAATTACTCTTATTACATGCAGTTGGGCCACAGGTTAGTGGAGAGAGAGAGATGAGTTTACAATTGGCAAAGTTTATAGAAATGTGGAACCCCTTATGTGCACATAAAGAAAGTGAAGCATATGGTTTTAATTACAAGTCTTCCAGATAGTAAATTATAGTAAGATGTGGCATCCAAGGGAAAAAGCTGACTGATACTACAGCTGAAATGCAGGCTATACCATTGCACTACATCTTGTTACAGGAGATATAATTTGATATAACCACATCCCAGGATCCTGTAACTGATTTTATTTGGTCATGTTCTCATAAATGAAGTGGGTCAAGATTAGTGATGGTTGAACCTCCAGTAGTTTAGAAGTTTGGATCAGCACAGCTTAATCCTAAAATTTTTACTGCTTACTTGAACCCTTTGATGTATTTTTCCTTCTTTCCATTTCTGTGCAGTACCCTCCACAAAGCTGGGGCTTTGCCCTTTCTTTCTACTCATCCAGCCTAATCCTCCCATCCATCAGTTTTATTGTTTCCAAGTTCTTACAAAAAGTATTATCTGCCCACCTGTATTCCCAAATCAGCATGTGTGCCCCATTTGCTGCCCTTACCTGTTCTTTACTTATTTTAGCTTGCTGTATGGTGGTTTCAAACATTCTGGCCTGGACTTCTCAGAAGTCTGCCTTGCAATTCCTGAACAAAGAAAGTGCTACAGTTGATCAAGAGTATGGTACATAGAAAAGAATTATCACTAGGACCCTTGGGTAGAAAACATTGGCCAAGTGGATGAAGTTGGAAAACTGTAAGAGGAAACTCAAAGTAGATGCACAAAGGAATAGATGTCTAGAGAGATGAGGAATGAGGAGGAAAAACGTTTGAGGCATGGGCAATGAAATGCTGGAAATGTCATTGAAATGCTGGAAAGGGAATGTGACTGTATGAACTAGAAAGTGATTAATTATCCAATGTATCATTTAGACCATGTTGAACCAAATACCTTTGTTAGTTTGATTTGAAAATACTTTGGTTTAAAGTAATATAAATGTTAGCTGTGGTAAAAACAAGCAACTTGCACAGCAGAATAGGCAGCAAAAATTATATTTTGTCAGAGCATAAAGGATAGATATGAGGTTCTCAAGCCACAAAATTCCTAATTTGCACTGTGACCACAATTCTGTACACAAAGTACAATTCATCAGTTTAATGGTAAAAAGTTTACCCTAGCCAGTGTTGAGGACAAAGGCAGTCCATCAGTAATGCTGACACAACAGCACTAAGTCCTCTCTAACACAATGTGGTATAACCATGCTTACATTTTGGGAAGGGTTCCATTGACCATGGAAGTTTTGCTTGCTTGTTTGCCTTTTCTTTTGCTATTATACCAGAGAAGCTGAGACTTTGACCAATGTGGTATGACAAGTATTTGTTATCACATTTCACTGGCCTGCAATGGTAGTTCAAATAAAATCCAGATTTTGCATGCTTAGCCCATCCAGGCTGAACATTTCCATCTGTGACATCCTCCCACCACAGTCAGTGTGGAGAATTAGAAGAGTTTGTGTCTGTATGAATCACCAGGTTTTTGCAAGGAAGTCTCAGATTTTCAGTTATTTGTCATTCCCCAAAATGACTAACCGAAGTCCACAACTACACCACAGCATCCCACTGCTCAAAGTCTAACCCAAGCACAAACAAACTTTGTTGAACCCAAATATTTGAGATGGGCATACAAGTTATTTGGTTTTTTTTTTTATTTCTTATCACAAGCTAAGAATGATTGCTACATGACAGATAGTCTCACTAGCAGAAACACAATAAGAAATATTAAAGAAAAGTTTTGATTGTCTGTCAGCATGTCCCCTTAGGAAAAACTGCCACATAATAGCTGACACTGGTCCTGTCTCCACACACTTATGCCATTTGATTTGATGTGAAGCACAGTGAGTTGCAGCTGGCAGATGTTATTGCAATATTGAAGTATTTCATAGAGTAAAGGCCCATCCAGGCAGCATAGCATATTCCTAAGAGTTTCTGTGTACTTTCAGTTCAATGGTACGGTTGTGAATACCGAAACTGAAGTGCTCTCTGCATTTAATTGACAAGATCTCTGCAGTGATACAGCATGTTATTTTCCTTTACACTGCTCAAGTAAGCTGACAGTGGAAGTATAATAAGTATAAATTAGTTATAGACGATACAGGCCATATCCAAACCTTCAGAAGTTGTGGAACAAGATTAAAAGCCTGAAATTTCATTAGAGAATGTTCATGAAAGTTTTTGGAGCAGGCTGTGGAGGTATTCTGCATGCAGCCAGTTACTCGGTATTTCAGCTTTCAGTTTTGGAAAAAAGCAGAAACAGTGAAGCCAAAGAGCAATGAAGTTTAACAAACCCTGTGTTGACCCATGGTTCTTAACACAACGTACTTGGACTTAGAACTGGAGTGCAACTAAGTTGTTCCCCAATGATGGTCAGCAGTAGAAATCTTGTTTGTCTTAGTAAGTGTTCTAATAGAGGATTTGGCATCAATTTATGACTTTCAACTTCATAACTTGTTCTGAAAGTTGAAGCCACTCAGAATATTTGAGAAAGCTACTTCATAATGTGACTAAGAATTGTAGGGTTTAAGACACCTTTTCTTTGAGTTGTCCTTAAAATGCTCAGAGCAACTTATTTTGTCACTCAAAGCTGGCAGCGTCATGTACCAGCAAACAGACCTAGCCACAGAAAAAGTGTTCTCTCAAGATAAGTACAGCATTGTGGCTTTCAAAGGTCAGCCTTCTCATGGACATTATTCTGTTCTTCTGTTTAAAAATAGAAACAAAATAGGGTTACAGTTAACATCCAGTATTTAATCAGATGCATTCATACAGTGTTTGTTTTGATAAGCTATTTGCCAAATCTGAAAGCCAGAAAACCTGCAAGGGAAAAAAAAGAGAGAAACAAAGAATCTAGAGAACCCGACCTACAGAAAGGTCAATAATACCTTTTTTTTTTTTTTTGGAAGAGGTTATGGGCCTGGATGCTATCTCTGTTTGTGGAGGAGTATGTGAGGAAGAATTAAAAGGCAATTACATATTTGCAACATTCTGAATCTCAAAGTTTTGAATTTTTCCCAAACTTGGAGGTATCTTAGAGGAACAGTATAGCTAGGCTCAAGTATATTTTGTTAGTTTTGGCAGGATGAAATAATAGCCAAGCATCAGAGTGTTTCATAGTGTGTGCACACCCAAACACACACAATGCCTCCTGGTCTGGTATAGAGCGAATGGTTATTAACACGGGTGAAGGGGTGAGAGCTGCTGAGGAAACTCTTGGCCTCCAGCAGATTGCAGGAGCACCAGGAGGCCTCAGGGCAGAGTGCAATGGCCCTTCCACAGGAGCTGCTGATACAAGAAAAAGTTTCCTTTCACCCTCAGAAAGAAGCAATGTTGAAATTTTAATGTTTATGTTCTTTACAAAACTTCAAAAAATAAAAATTTGAAGCAGTTGATATCAACTCTTGTATTAAAACAAGTGGAAATACCAGCTCAGCAAGTTGTCTCAATAATGAGCCATCTGAAATTTACAAGGAATCGATGTACAGCTGTGAAAAGTTTCAAATGTATCAAATTATCATTTTCTGGTGGAAAAACTGTTTCACTGGAAAAACTTGTGCAAGCTTCAGTAGAAAAATCCCTGGACAATTATACAGTCCAATAGCTCAGCAAGAGTGTCTCTCCTGCCATTTTATATTCTTTTGATGAAAGCTTCTACCTCCTATGGTTTTTGCAGTGCACTCTTCTACTTTTTCAGCGTATCTAGTCAATAGAACTGTTCTTTTCAAACACAACAGAATACTCCAAAATAAGAAACCTATAGGTATCTGTTTCAATTGTGCATAAAGTCTCTTAGGCCTAACACCTTTCTTTGCGTTATCCTATGAGAAGGCAAGTTTTAAGGCCAAATGTTCATGCAAAGAAAGCTTATCTATTGCATGGGAAGGTGCTTGTAGGGAGAGTACAGATTCCCTCCCTGCTCACTGCACAGAACAGACTCCACTCACACAGCTGAGTGACCACAAATAACCAGTGCCTTTGAGAGACAACCTATATTATCATATTTTTGAGTAGTTTGATATTGCACCATAAAAAGGGGAAAAAATAACTTTAATAAATCAAGGGGAAACACTGTCTTAGAACATAGGGGGGAAAAAACTCCCACCAAATAGAATGGGTAAATAGATCATTATGAACTATTGATTAACATTTGGAGTTCTTATACATGTGTTTATTAAGGGTTTTCAGACTTTATAGGGAGTGAAACCATTATAGAAATTAATAGTTTAAGCACAACGTTACTTGTAGGCGTTTGTCTATTGTTTTGCCAAGTGCCCACTTGCTACCTTTCTCATGAAAATGATTCTTTGACTCTTTTACTAAGAAAAAAAAGTAGTTAGTGATTTTATTCATTAATTGTTCAATTGATTTTTTTGTGCATGTCTGTAGAGGAACAGTAGGTTTTTAAATGCAAATTTTTTTCTGAATTTTCTCCTCCAAATAGTTTTAAAATATGCATCAATTTATATAACATTTTTTCAGCAAAAGTGGCTATTCCACTGAATATGAAAAATTATTTTAGAAATAGCTTTTTCCTTCTGGAAAAATTTAAAAAAACTAAAACTGGAAGAAGTGGAGAAAAGTTCAAATATCAGAAGCTTTCTTGGACTGACCATCAAACAGGGTATATTTCATATGAATATTGCAGGTTCTAGGCTTAGGTCTGCATAATTCTGGAGAGGGATTCCAATTTCATTCTCTACCTCTGAATTGTTTCTCTTTTTAAGTTTTGTTTTCTGTAGATAGGTAGCTGAAATTCAGGGAGAAATTGACTCTGCAACAACTCTGTAATGTGGAAGACA
Source organism: Campylorhamphus procurvoides (assembly GCA_013396655.1). Taxonomy (NCBI): domain Eukaryota; kingdom Metazoa; phylum Chordata; class Aves; order Passeriformes; family Dendrocolaptidae; genus Campylorhamphus; species Campylorhamphus procurvoides. Next base: position 1,088,117 of record WBMV01009271.1, read on the forward strand.
TTGCTCAAAGCAATTATTTGCAGGAGATATTCATACAGAGCAGATGCTTCCTCCCAGCAAGGGAGGAGGGTCACTTGAAAGGCCCAGCTGCTTTAGGAGAGGTCGAGTGTCAGGCTCATAAAAGCAGATCTGCTGATCTGGAAAGCTAGGATGACTATGGACCCTTATTCAGACCAAGCAGGACGGGCAACCTGTGGCACCGTTTTGTTGTCTTAAAGAAGTGGGAGCAACTGGAAAGCTCTGAGACCAGTGGGAAGTGGGCCACATAAGTTCACCAGCCTCTGAGCAGGCTGAAGAGGAAAAAAATTAAATCCGTACAAGTAAACACAGATCTGCCAAAAAGATCAGTGTGGCCTTGGGATGTGGGTGTACTGCAGGGAAGTAGAGACAACATGGTCTTCTCAGAGGCTTCCTCCTAGCTGTAATGTAGGATGGAAGAAGCTTTAGCTTCAGTGTATATCACTTGACAGTTTTCCATGACCATTTTCTATGTAATAGTGCTATTTATCAAGAGTAAAGATGGTAGGTGCTCTGGGCGTATGATGTGTTCAAGGTCCCAAGTCCTGTGAAGGTATGCAGCACCAGCAGTGAGACTGGAACTGAGAACCTCGAGGTGGTTGCACTAAGTAGTGGAAAGCACAGGAAAGTCAACCTGAAGGATAAGTACCAGTCCCAAATCAGTCTCCAGAACAAAGTCTTTCAGATGGTAGTGATTGCAGGAAAATACCTCCTGGAAGTCAGGCACTGTATGTGAAAACTTTCTGATGTCCCCGGCGCTAAGAAATCTGGATGCAGTTGAAGAAGAATCTACATTTCCTTAAATTAATTGCCTTTTTAAAGCTGTATGAGCTCCTAATTGTCTGCTCAGAGGGCAAGAAAAATTTTGAATAAACAGGAGAAATTTAAAATGCCTTCAGTCTTCACAGAGGTGTATACCTTTCCTTCCCTGACACCCAGATGAATAAAGCACTTGCTATGTACACACATCATGATGTGCTATTTGGTCTGATAATAGTCACACTGAACACTTTTATATCTGTCTTGATGTGCTGCTAAACATCATAAAATTATAAGGGCCATATAAGCTTAGTACACTTGAAGTGAAAAATGGAGTAAAAAATGTAATATGTCATAGCTTATCTCTTCAGTGGAGAATCATAATAACAAAAACCTAATTTTCATGCTTGCTTTCATGGCAACTGTACATATATGCACTGCTGCTTCTATAAATACTGACCTGGCTTCTAGTTCAGTGAGATGGACTATAAAAGAGGCACTACAGTTTCATTGACAGTCGTGCAAGACATGCTGTAGAATGAGTTAAAGGATGCTTGGCCATCACAGCTGATCCCATGCATTCACTTCACACCCCTCTGTCTTTCCCACTTGACATCTAATTGGTTTTGAATTGTCATATTTAACCTCAACAGGCTGCCAGTGTTGACTGTGCAGCTTCACTGTGCTCCTCAGTTCTGGAGGGAGTGGATAGAGTAGAAGGGGGAAAGGGAAAAGATAGACAAATAAAACATGATCACAAGAAGAGACAAATAATTTCTGATTTCACCCTTTTCACACCAGCCTGTGATCATTAATCTTCACCTCCAACCTGCTTATGGTATGCTAATCCTTGATGCCTGCTGGCCTGTGGATAGAGGAAGCCAAATCCCATTTTAAAAATGGATAGTCAAAACCATGTACTTAATAAAATATTAAGCAGAAGTGAGTATGACTCCACCATTCCAACAGCTTTACCTCACTGGATCCCTTTCTCCTAGGTATATTTCATTGCATGTATTTTGAGTACTCTCTGAATGGTCCCATTTGTCCCTCCTTCTCTCCTTTTCAGAACATCTTATCAGAATAGGAGCTTTTTATTTCATCTATGGCTTGAGCAGTCTTCTCCAAAAAATATCATCTTGCCTGATTTTCAGTTCTGGAATAGTGATATCTGAGTTGGATAACCAGATTCCCCTTAAAAGTAGAATGAATAAACAATTATTTCTAGGATAAAGATTATCTTCTCTTTAGGGCATGTTAGGTCACAAACTTAAGACAGTTGTTGAACTGGTAATTTCGGTCCTTTGACTGTAATGGACTCAAGGTAAACAGTTCAGACATAGATGGCTATGCTTTATAGTAAGATAGCATTTAGCAATTTTACTAAGTTATATCTGCTAGGAAAGAACTCTGTTATTTGCAGATTTTGAAGACATTTGTAAACATTATTTCAAATTCTTTGAAACTGTACAGGCTTACAATCCCTGCAAAAAAAAAAAAGCCCCCCTCATCCAGTTTATTTACTGAGGTTTCTCTCCTGACCACTTCTTTTTCAAACTATTTTGCTTTTAGTCATATTCATGTTTTATAATTGTNTGTGAAATAAAATGGTCTAGAGGAAAGTCAAGAGTGAAATATTTGTAAATAGACAGTGATCTGGCAGCTCTGGAGCCAAAAAGCCTCAGTCGGAAAGACAGCAAAGGGCATGTCCATGAATGTAGAAAGTAGGGACCTGAAAGAGAAAAGAGCGACCCAGTCATGACAGCAAAGAGAACAAAATGGTAGAGCTAGTTTAATTTTTACTTTTTACAAAACTTGTCTTGAGGTAGAAAATGAATTTTTTTCTTAGCACTGCTGTCCTTCATTCAGCAAATGTATTTGCTTCTCTCTTGAGAATCAGAAACCATGCTATTATCTCTGGGAACAGTACCAGACTTTCTCCTAACCCATCAGCTGACATTTAGCTCACAAGTTTTGGGGATCTCAGATTCAGAGGATAGCAATATTCAGTCTTCTCTGACTCTCTTTTTGTGGGTAGATGTTTAAAATTAGTTTTCAGTCAGGGCCTTTCATTATGAAAACAGACAGATGAAAATACGTGCATTTAACATGAGCAATCTGACATTTACCTTTGCATGTCAACCAGGCTCTGTTGAAAATGTAATACTGGTGTCTGTAACAAAGTAAGCAAAAACATCATCAGAGTGTCATGGTGGATTTTGTTGTTGAAACAGACACACTTGATTTATCACATTGTTTCCTAAAACCCCTGTGATGCTGCTGCCCAGCTCAAATCCCTCCTGAAAATGAATCTGCTGTTAAAGTCAGTATATTCTAAGCAGTCTGTGTATCACACGCCAGGGCTCACAGTTTAGGGCCTGCACGCACCTGTAAGGGCTGGCTGAGTCTCCATGCAGCTAGCAGACTGAAAAGCCTTCTCTAGAAAAGAGCTGCAAAATGTCATTAAATGTTCAAAGAAATATGGGAGTGATCCCGGGAGAAGAAGCATCTCAAATGTATCTCCTAGTATGTAGAGGTGAAATCAGTCCAGGTACCACCTAGTAGTTTTGCCTCCATATCATGCAGAATTGGCACCAAAAGATCCAATTTTTTGTACGAGGATGCCAAGGCAAATGAAGTCAGAAGTAGAAAGGAGCATTGGTACTGAAGTTCAGTGAACTCAAAGAAGTGTTCAGGCATTTATTTAATTGAACTTATTTTCCTCTGTAATTCAGTGGAACTGCATTTCTCTGAGAAAACTGGGATTCTACAGAAATCTTTGTTTACCAGTAGAAAAACTGATATATGGTTTCAAGCTAATTATTTCAATTGGTCAAAAATGACGGGGAAAAAAACCTCAACCAGAAAAATTGGGTTTCTTTAGGTTGACACAGCTGTCAGTTTGACCCACCACAACATCTTGCATAAGTTAAATTGCAACATTTGATGTTACCATTTTTGTCTATTGGTTTTTGGTGTATCATCCTTAAAAAGCAAAATGGAATAATAAAACAGTTCTGTGCTAATGATGTGCATAGCACTTCAGTGACACAGATTTCCACTGAAATGATCCTATTTTGCATAGTTTAATTGAATGTTAATATTTTGATGCTGAAATATCACATTTTGAGTTTTTTGAAAAGAAAAAACATTCTTTCTGAATTTCTGGTTTCCATTCTAAACATAAAAAAACTTAAAGAAAGCAACTTTTCAACCTGGTTCATGGAGAAAAATCAGAAATTTTCCATGAGGCTGGAATTCAGATCTTTATTAATAGTTGTCTTTGAGCAGCATGAGTCAAGATCCCCTTCTTGCCAGATAATACAGTGGATAAGTATTAGCATTGTTTTTACTTAGTGGAGTCAGTGTTAAGTGATGGGAGATTTTGCGTGGTTTGTTTTTTCTCAGTCTTGTGTGTTGAGGGAGAGTATTTTAACATATATGAGGATACTTGCTATTTCTAACCCTTTTAACTGTGTGTGACTGAATCAAACTTTAGAGAGTTATTACTCTGGGGGAGATAAAATTGGGGTGTGCCCTTTCTTCGGGCCACCCAGATCTATGCCCTTTAGAGTATACATTATAGAATACCCTTCTTATCCCTCTACCTCTAATCTGACTACTACAGCCAGCCTGAAACCCATTATACTGCTCAAAAAAAAAAGACAGGAAGTTTGAAGAAGAGAAGCTGATAACCATCTCAAATGCTGATAAAAGTGAGCAAGTATTAGTACTTTAAACAACTGAATATATTATATTCTGAAGAATTAAAATTCATTTTAAAGGGTTTATAGATCAAATTAATTTTTTGAGTATAACTAGAAATGTCCCTTTCAGGATAAGAAGCCACTGGAAAATCTACTTGATACTTTTCTAATTCTCCTCAATTCTTTTCTTATTCTTCTCTTTTGCTAAAGAAGATATATATTTTATTTAAATGGCACTAGATACATTTAATGTAGAAAACCAGCTTTACAATGTGGAGCTTTCTTCTTACCAGCAATTATTAGTCCTCCAGGTATTTCGTCTTCTATGAAATTACAGAGAACTTAGGTTTTCAACAGATTTAGGAGGCTTATATAACTAAGGAATTCACCTTCTGCCTTCAAGCCTTATCTGCTCATGGCAAGCTGATTTATTTTGTTTAACTCTCCTCCTTCCCTGTGGCATATAATCCCTATATATTAGTGTACAAGGATTTTTTTCTAGATTCTGTAAATATCTCAATGAAGACCATTGACTTACTTTCCTGAAATTGTGTAATGATGTAAGGCTCGTACAAATGGCAAACATAAGGATTTTTCTACTGATCATTAAAGGGAAGAGGTTGTAGGATTCACTGCCCTCATTGCTGCCAGACTTCGGGAACAGCTGATGCTCCCTGCTCACTCACAGACAGCCTGGACAAATACTGGGAGGAAAAATACAGGTGGTTTCTGAGAGATGAGGGCTTGTAGCACTGCTGCAAACACGACACCTCTGAAAATCAATTCAGACTTGTATTCTCTTCTATCTCTTTCGGAGATTTATTTCAGCTGAATGGCTGCCAGTGCTCTCTTTATTACTGTCTCTTGGAACCTACAGTTGCTTTAGCAAACCAGCCCTGTCTGACTCCGTCTTCAGTATGTTTTGAAGTTGTTTTGGCTGAAGGAGGAACCAGTGATTATAGAAAAAGCTCCTTTTTCTCCAAGCCATTGCTGGGCTTTACATTTTCTAATGCTGGAAACAGATCAGAAAAGAGGAGGGGAGACAAGCTCCCCAGTGTCCTTCTGGAGGACTGCTCTGCTCCTGCCTCAGGACAGGCTATCTGTGAAGATCAACTCACATCTGAGATGCAGCAGCTTCTCAACACACACCAGCATAATCTGCAGAGCCCTGGCAGAAGCATGCTAATATCGTTGGGGTAGTTATTTTATGTTCATTTAAAATGCAATTAAACAGAACAAATACAGTGAGGAAATGGACAAGATTTTACATTTACATACAAAAATTAGGGGGAAGATCTTTTCATTGCATTATAAATTTTATATAAACATTTTGGAAGGGAAATAATATGTGGCAATGATATAGGCTGATATAATGAAATAAGTGGAATAATGGTATTGTCATCTATGGGGTCAAAAATTGTTCCCAGAAAAAAATTAATAATTTATGGAAATGTTTATCCCTGTAATTGAATGCTGGTATTGGGACCTACATCCTGCCTGGTTGTTTTATGTCTACAAAAATTAGTCCTTAACTCTAGAAATAGCAACTTGTATGAAAAAAGTATCTTTAGAAGGTTATTGTGTTGCTGTCTAAAAAAGGCTCCTCTGCTCTGATTTATAATGGGATGAGCCTTATTTTCAGACAAAATTCTGGATGCAGGCAAGGGAAATCATGGGACTTGTCTTGGAAAAGGAATTAGAAATGAGGAACCCAGTCTATGCTTTTGTACATCTAGTGAAATTGTGCTTAATGGTAATGATGTATTTCAACATATTTCTTAACAAGTTTATGGTCTGTAGTGCTAGACACTGCCAGCTGGAGCACACCTGCCTGCCCATTGGTACCCATGACACAGCTCCTGGTTAGGTCTTCTCTGAGCTTGAACAAGGCATATTCTGTATTAGGTCACAGAACTAAAATGGTAATAAAGTGGTAATGTAGAATACTACTTTTCTACAAACATCTTCTGAGCCAGCATCCCTTGTACAGCTCTTTGAATATGCCAGGAGTTTAATTTTAATTCAGAGTAAAGGGATGAATTCCCATTTCAATGAACTTTACTGAATGAATGCGAAAGTGAAGGCTTAGCTTTTAGCAGGCTACCCCCCATATTTTTTTATGACTAATGTTAATGAATTTGATATTATCATAATGTACCAACTGCATTTCCTTTCTAATCTGAATAATTTAAAAAAAGAAAAAAGAAATGCTGAAGGTAGAGGGATAATGGGAGAGGGGGTAAATGACTTCAAATGCAGTCTGCCCTGGTTTCAACTCTTAGGTCCTATCTTTCTTGACAAGCAGAATCCACTGAATTTTTTGTGCTGCTGAATGTGTGACACAGAGCACAGGTAAGTAGGAGAAAAACACAAATTCCCACTTGCCCTTGAGCAACTGGCCAAGTAGTTCAACCCTATGATTCCTTATGCCCCATAAATCCGCACAAAGGTAGGCACAGGGGAGGGCTACTTTTCTAAACAGTCAAGAAATATTACTAGCAAGAGGGCTTGGAAACACTGTGTGCCTGGGGGAGCAATGAGGAAATGCTAAAGGACTGAATCTGTCATGCTGCCTCTGGGTTTGGAAGACCATGAGGTTGAATATGATACTGTAGGAGCCACACTTACTCAGATAATATCTGCCTAGATCCCAAATATGCTTGGGTCCTCAATAAGCTGTGTGTAAGTCACATCCTTCCTCATTACCACCACAGAAACACACAATTACAAGCCCCACAACTGGGCACTATTAAAAAAAATCCCTTTTTGTCCAATGAGCACTGACTGATACAGGTATGGGGTCATCATACAAAAGTAATCCATTATTTTGATTAGTGTAACACTTAAAGGCCAGCATGCGCATTAACTATTTTAATTGTCAACTACAACAGCACTGTGGTGTAACATTAAAGGTGCTCTAAAGTTGGCCGCTTGCTGACGGTGCATGACAGTTTTGCAAACCATAACACTTTCACAAATGCTCTAAGGCAAGCAACATATTTTTTTTTTCTCCATGTAGTTTGAATTAACACAAGTTTGTCTGAGAGAAATCCAGATGGCTGCATTGTTATCAGTCACCCACACATACTGTTCTCTTGTAGAACAAATGAAAATTTAAGTTCTGAAAAATAAGGATGAGGTTATTTGTGTACAAATCTCTTGTTGGTTTGCTTTTTAAATATGATTCCATCAATTCCTTGATGAAAAAGTTATTTTTCTTTAATTTAAATGAAATTCCAGGGAAGCTGGTCTACATTTGTTCAATAATTGACTGGTCCCCTTCCTCATAAATGGCCACTTGTCTGCTCTCCTTGGCTGCCTTTAGATTTTTTTTTTCTGAATAGTCTTTATATTTTGCTATTCCCTTAACCCTTAAATGTTAGAGTGAATTTGCCAAGGAGCCTCTTGCTTATTTTCCTGCCCTCAGGCAATGATCTGCTTCTCACACCTGTACCTTACTGCATCACCACCTGGGACAACATGAAGTGGCCTGGTTTCCTTAAAGCATGGGGTAAATCCTAATGATGGATTTTTCTCTCTGAATCCCACCAGTGTCCTCTGAGGCAGCCATTCTCCCTCAGGTCTCTTTGATCCCTTTTTTTCTTTTTTCAAGCCTATAGTCAGATTTTTTTTTTTTATTTTTTTTTCAGTTTTAAACATCATTATGAGGTCAAACAGGCCAGTCAGTATCTGCTGGGGCTGCTGGCTGCCCCTTCAGTCAAATCAAGCCTTCTGCCGTCACATACCCTATAAACCCCTTTTTTTTCACTGGTGACAATATTTGAACCCAGAGTTTATTCTGTAGTTTATTTTAGTCTTGATGAGATTATGGAAGAAATTTTTCAAGGGCATAAGCAAGGCTTGTATACCCAAGTCCCTTTCAGCAGGACTAGTTGGTGCCAGAAGCATTTTGTGACCTTGACAATCTTCCCCTATTTCTTAAACAAAGATGGTACAAATAAAACATTCTTCCACTTTAACAGAATCTGTAGAGATCATAAATTGAGGCTTAGATAGATAAATAATTTAAATCCAGTATGCTTTGAGTGGAACTGTGCCTCAGAGTGCACTGTGTACAAAGACCCACAGCATGCTTCATGCAACAGCAGTCAGGGCCTTTGCTGGTTTACCACCAGATGTGCCAGACCCACAAAGATCTCCAAATGAGGGATTGGGACTCAGAAAGAAACTTGCTGGGGTGGGACAGCAGGAATCGATGGGGGATAGGAGGAGGCAGGTGTCCAGTGTGAGGAAATGGAATATTTATAGAGAAACCAGATGGAGCAAGGATCTCCATTCCTATCATGCTTCTCTCTTAATTTGGGGAAGTCTCTTTCTGCATGACACAAAATTTGACATTTGTGATTACTACTGAGGGAGGAGACTGCTAATAATATCAGGCTTCTAGCAGATGAAAAAGCAATTGGGTATGAGCTGCCTAATCAGCTTTCTCTACCTCTCACCTCTGCAGATCGAAGTACTTAACTGTATACTATTCATTAAGTAAAATCCCACTGCTGAATTCAGTTTACTTGGTAAAGAGACTTTTTCTGTCACTGTTCCCATTAATCTGTGTTTCCTGTGCAAATGGAAAGAATCTCTAAACTCTGATTCATCACAGTGAGTCCCCCACTGTTGTGGATAATGGTGGGGTGGGGGTGGGCAGGCTGACTAATATACCTTTAAATTCCCTTTGGGTTATAAGCTCGAGGCATAATGATTTTTAGGTACTCTATCATATGTCACAATGTCACATCACATAAGGTAAATATGACTCATGTAATCCAGTTTGATACATTGCCATTAGAATATGCTGAAGGGTTTTTAATGCAGTGAAATACTCTATGTGAAGTGTTCTTCCCCGGCATTTTAGTGTTTCAGGTGGCAATGTTTGCAGGAATGCAACCAATCCTTCCCATTTATCCTCAGACAGAAGAATCTCAAGAGCCTTTTCAGAATCCCTTGACATGGCAGAGTATGGCACAGTTAAAAAGTCTACTGAAAACAATGTGAAAGTGGCAAGTTTTGACGCTCAGGAAGAGAAAAATATGGCTATTTTAAGAGAGAAAAAACCTCTTAAATCCCCCTGGTAAACAGCAGGAGCTGCAGTCTGTCAGTGTCTAGAAGTCTCTGAAATCTGCTGAAGCATTTGGCACTGCCTCATAGCTGAAAATATTTTTTCTTCATATGATAATAGGAAAAGGGGAGATTTTGTCGGGGTTCTTGTTTTTTTGCTTTGTTCTTGCCCTTTTTTTTGTTTTATATGTAACATCAAGAAGATGCTTCTTAGTAGTAAAAAACCAGTGCCATAGAGACAGTTTTTTTCACTTTTCCTTGCCAGGTAATTATAGCAGTGTTTGGTGTTCTAGCTAACAGGAGGTAAACAGAGAAATAAGGAAGCATTTCAGCAACTAGGTCACTTCTGTCTCTTACAAGTGGCTAAAAAAATGTTTTTCCATAAACTCCTGGAACAATAGATCACTATTTTCTCATCCATTTTGGTGGGGGTGGAGTTGCTGAGATGGAGCCGATTACCCCAGCTGCAGGGCAGTGTGGCATTGCACAAATAGCAGAGCACAGGCTGTGCTTTCCAAGGAGAGTCTTTGGATTGTTTGGAGTCCACCAGGAAGTCAACTCTGCCCTGGTTTCCGATGTGATTCAATAGGCTATTTTCCAGAGACGTCTGGAGCCAGAATACAACCCCTCTAACAGGGCCGTTGAGAATATTCCCATGATTATAAAACCACAGGGAGACAACTTGTTTTGGGAGGTATACTGACAACAAATGACAAAACAGTGTATGCGTTATCAAGCAGATATTGTGTTTTTGAATAAAAGACTGATAATGCCTAGGCACAAAAAGCCTTCTGCTCACAGCTATAAACAGACTACTTCTACTCACTTCACATAGCTGCATGTAACTCAGAGGAAAAACTAAAAGTTTTTCCTCTGACATGTACTTTATTTATTATTCATTTTCTCTGAGCCCTCCACATTTCAAAACTCACTTCTGCAGTGCATTCATTTCTTTGATCTGGGCTGTAGCCTCATACACCCTCAAGAAGTGGGGTACAAAGTGAACAGTACATGGCTTCTGAACTGTTAACTGATCTGGTCACAGGAGACAGAATGCTGCTTGTCCTTTTAGCACCAGTTTTCCCCTTCCTATATACTTCCCTCCTAACAGTGAGAGAAGCTAGTGAGACACCACTGATCTGTACCCTGCCCTTCTCAGAAATGCCTTTGTCACACAGGGTGGTCACAGTCTCCTCTCTCACTTGCTGTCCTGCCCTGTCAATTCATACTAACCTCTGAATATCTGGGATGCTTGTGACTGAGCTTTTCCTCTTTCCCCTGGTGCTTATTTCTTTGGTCTGTGATGCTTCCTGCCAACTACATTAATTGCAGCCAAAAGGGCCTCGGAGACATAGTCTTTGTCTGGAGTGAACTTTTTGCTATAGTCATTGTCATGGAGGCATCTGAATGTGCACAAATCCATCTGACTCAAGTGTAGCAGTCTTAGTCCCTTTTGCTTCCTTCACCTACTTAGCCCCACTAACTGATGCTTGTTAAGGGCTCCTCCTTTAGACTGAGGCTAATGAAGTGAGTCCAAGTGTGTAATGCATTTTCCTTGTGGAAGTATGAATGTATCCTGAAATCCTACTCTGTCCTCTTTGGGCACAAAAGGACTTAACAACTGCAGAAGTATTTTGCTTCTCCTGTACATGGGCTGAGAGAGGGACAAAGATGCAGGAACTCTTAGGAACAGTAATCCATGTTATTTTGTAATGCTGCTGAACAGGAAGAACAAGGGTATTCAGTTCATCTGGTAATTTGGAGACAGACTTCTTTGCAGTGGGATGGACCAGGATTGCTTAGGTAGCTGGCATGTGAATTAGTGTCCATGAAATAACTTGAGAAAATATTGGCAACAAGTGAAGCTATTCTAAATGTCAAGTCTTGTCAAGGGCATATGCACAATTCCCACTCTGAAGAGCGGTTATGAAAAGCGAATAGGGATCTGGGGCACTCATGTCCTTTATTGTCCATGATGCTGAACACTAGGCAAAGTCCTGCAACACCTAAATCAAATGTTGCAATTCTGGTAGACTTACTGGAGATAATGTACTCACTATTTAACATTTCCTCATCCAAATAACTTTGCAGCAAAATGTTAGATTGTTTCACACTATCAGTTTTTGGGGGAGAATGTGATCGGCACTAGTATTAGTTCCAAGAACTATTGCTAAGAGTCTAAGAACTTGTCTGTTGCTTCTGTCAAGTACTTTTTACGGGGAGGAGAGAGAACCAGTTTCATCTCTTGCTGAAAGCATTGGAAATCAGAGCAGTTCTCCTGAAAAGGTCTGTGGCAAAGACGATCAGCAGCAGAGCAAGAGTGGCTTTTAGAAAGACTGCTGGCATATGGGCAACACAAAGGAAGCTGCACATTGTGACACTCCTAAAGAAAAAGAGGCGAGAGGTTCAATGGTTGCTTTATGAATCTCACAGCTGGATCACTAAGGTAGGAAACATAAGCAAGCTATCATGTCACTCTTAGAGGAGTGGAGAAAAGATGCTTCTCTCACTGCCTAGAGAAGCTGCTCCAGTACTTTTTCTAATCCATACACATAATATATGACATTTGTGAGCTTCAGCTTGAAAAAAAATAAACCCACAAAAATGCAGCGTGCTGCAGCATGTGTGTACTTGTGTTTGGATTACAAAAGAATTTTAGATGAGTTTTTTTTCTGCTAGCACACAACCTTGCTGCTGTGCAGCTTGAATGATTTTGGAGTATTTAAAGAGGGAAATAAAAAGATTGCTTAACAGTTTAAAGATTAATAAGGATGGCAAAATCTTCCATAATGAAGCAACTGTCTTAGGCCTTGGTGCTTGCATGACTTTTCTGATTCTATTCCATTTCACTGCAGCTGGGTGTGGGGTGGAACAACAGTGTATGATGTCAGGACAGAGATTATCAGTAGAAATTAGTTAAACTTTATGTTCTCACAAAGTAAAATTTTCCATGCTCCAACAGAAGAGTCCATTACTGTTATTCCCATGGCATGATGATGAATATTACCAGCTGTGCTGTTCTGAATGACAGACATACACAAACTCTAACACTACATTTTTTCAGGAGGTTTCAGAATAAGCAGTGTGTTCCCAGTAATATCTCTCACTAAAGCCTTTGGATTTTGTGTTACTTGAGAACAGAAGAGACTCTCTCTTTCTCTTTATGAATTGTATGTACAGGCTTGCAGACAAGCTCACAAACACACTTTTCTCTCTTACACTTGCTGACCAGGAATATACTCAACAATTACAGGATGCCACTTTAATGATCTTCCAGAATCTCTCTGTTTTCATTCAAAGAGCAACAATGCCTTAGAATTTTCAATAAAAAAAGAAACAAAGTTGGTAATTTTGATTTTCTGTTTCAGATGAGAGAACAGTTTATTAAAATTCAGATGTGCTTTTTTTCCCATGAAATTACAACATTTGTAACATGGACACATTATTTTAAACATTGCCTCAAACCACTCCTCGTTGGATGCCTTTCAGGAGTTTGTATCTAAGAGGTTTGCTTTTATTAAACAAATACAAAAAGCCACATTGAAGAGGCATAATACTAGTACTCAGTTTGTCTCTGAATGCTGAAATTAATTCTGTTCAAGAGCGAACATCCATCTTCAAAGATATCAGTCTATTTGAACTCAGTTTAGACTACAGTAAGTGTACAGGGCTAATGCATGCAGAAGAAAAGGCTATTACTCCATTTCTAAAATGGTAGAGTAAGTAAAGGTCCAGAGTCTTTTATGTGAGCTGATATTTTTGAAATATTCAGTTGCCAATGAAAAACGTCAAAAGAATCATGTCCTAAAGAGATGTAAGTCTTTGTAGTCAGTTAAAATACTGAAAGGAAGGCATAATTTCTGGATCTGGTCAGAGATGGGTATATGTTCATGTTATACACTAAAGTACTCTAAAGAAATAAGAGTGAAAATAGAGCTTGAAGGTTAAATGAAAAGCAATGATGTTAACTTTCCCGACTGACCTTAGAGGCCTGTAGAATGGATATATAAAGTCTCCTAATGCAGGGAATAGTTGCAAAGGGAGATGAGAAGGAGATTAATGAATATGCAGAAAGGTAAATGAGTTCAACATGATACAAAAGAAAGCCAAACGGTGATTTTTAAGTGTATTTATAGTTCTACAGAACATGCTTTCTTAGAATTCCTGCAGATTAATGAATTTGCTACAGAGATGCAAACTGGATCTGTTCTACCAAAATAACAGTACTTGAGTAGATTTTTTTGGTTTTGTTTTGATTGTTGTTTTTTAATTGGGGTGATTAAGCCAGATCCTAAGACTATCCCATCCAGAGGAGTTCTGGGTAGATTGATTAAGGAAAACACTTTTGAGCATATATTATGAATTTTTTTTTCTGTTGGGTAACATATGTGGCACAACCACTGAAAAGCCTGTGCAGGAGGTACAAGAGCTCTGATTTCTTAAGGAAGGTGGCGATGAAAGTAACATTTTCTGCAAAAGGCGTGAAAGCAAATCTGTTGTGGGAATGGTGCCCAGGAGGAAGTGGGGTAGGGAGCAGTGCTGCAGGCAGAGGCAAGATGTTCTGCAGTCAGTGCTGAATTCCCTACAGGTCCCATGGAGGTGCAAGGGAATTCCACAGCAGCCTGAGCAGCTTCTACAATCTATTCCATGAGCTGCCTTTTTAACACAAGATTGTTTTACATAGGGATTTTTACCAGCTCCTTTCATGCAACTTACATAACGATTAGATTAGGTTCAAGTTTCACTTGCATTTATACTGTATCCAGACAGCATGGATAAACTGTGCAGGCCCACATCCTGTTCTGCACATTAATTAAGATCCATAGCAGCTTAACTGAGCATGCTGCTTGCCTGGCTCCTAGTTCCTACCACTTTCTCAGCATCACTATCTAGCCATAAAGAGGAACATCTCTATTAAAAGGTACCTTTCCCTGATTGGGGGTGAAGTGTCCTAGCCAAAAAGGAAGGATGCTACTGTGCAGAGGCTCTGTCTCCAGAGCTAAATTATTCTGTAGAGCATTGGTCCTGGATTGTTATTTTTTTTTCAACTTTGAAATCCCACACTCATTCAAGAAACTCAAAATATTAGGAAAATGCTTTATGTTTCAGCAAATGCACAAGACGTTCAGAGAACTGGCTACCACATTAAACAGTTACCCTGTGGCCTGCACTGTAAATGAAGAGGAATAACAGCAGTTATTGAAACTTGTTCTACTTTGTCACAGAGCTACTGGAGCTGCCTGAGCAGCACTGCTTGCTTTTTGGAAGCCCTCGAGGAGAATATGACCTAGGAACAATCACACCTTTGTAGTCCAATTGTTCCCATGCTTAAAAAAAATATGTGAATGGAAAAAGTGATCAGGGTAGCAATATTGTACAATGTGGCTATGTTTTCAAGTTACTCAGAAAGTCTATATACTGTAACATTGCTTTCAGACACAATAAAAGACTAGTTATTAATCCTGCAATTACCCAGCCTTATCACTGCTATCCACACAGGCTGACTGTGGCTGGACTTCCACATGATATTGTTTTCATTACAGTGACCAAAGTGAAATTTAATTAGAGACCTGTCTTTCAAAGGGACAACTGAAAAAATATTAGCATTAGGAAATTAATCATAATACTTAATTACATTAAAATATTTTGCTGTTCTGGATGGGGGATTTTTGATAGTCTGGATAGCTCTCTTCTATCGATTCACTCTTTAGTGGTTGCAAAGCATGATTACGGGGATGGTGGGGCGAAATGCTGTTCATGATACTAAAAAGCATATCCTTCCTGTCAGCTCTGAGCATGGAACAGGAATATCTAATCAAAAGGGTTTGCTCTGGATCATATCAGTTCCTGACTGCAAACTCTAAATCCACATTGTAGGAGCAAGGCAAAATGATCTACAGGTAACAGAAATGGAAAAAAATGAATTGATAGGGATATCAGACTGTGACTAAATGGAAGCAGGGAGGCTGAAAGGCAGCATTTTAATAAGGAAGGGCTTTGTACGGTTCTCAGGTACAATTGGGCAGATTTGTATAAACCAAAATTTCATCCCAGAGACCATTTCAATTTCATTGATAAGAATGCACGTCACTGCTTCATTTAGAAACTTCCACTGTGGCGTTTTTACCCATTTGTATAAAAATAAGAACCATCTGCAGGAAAAAAAAATAAAACCCCACACAACTTGTTTGTGTGACTGCTTTGCTGTTGTTTTTTAGATTTCTAGGAAACAGATGCATATTTCTCATTTGGGGAAAGCATACATCTGTTCTGCCAAATTCTCTCTAGAAATCCTTTATTTTCCAGTAAGAGCTTATTCAAATACATTTGAAAATAAGAAACTTTTCCTCCATCTTCTGTGTACATGCAGACATGTTACAAGGAAAGATGGTCATTTTGACACAGTGAGGAATTGTTTTCTCAGCAAATCCATAAGTGTTTGCAAAATGCTATATAACAATTTAGGTGAGAAGAAGAAAAGAGAACGAGGCAACAAATTTACTTCTGTAATATGAGAAAGGATATCTGCACAGTTGGAGCTGTTACAGTCTCATATTGAAGAGTGGCATACAATTTAATGCTGAAAAGAATAAGATTGTATAGAAATTCCTGTGTACGGTTTAATAAAGATGTGATTCCTGTCTACAAATTACTTAAGCCATTCAGTGGAATTCTATAGCAGGAATGTTATTCTCTCTTATATGGGACTGTTTAAATATTTTATAGGGAGTTTATCATTCTCTGTTAAATTTACAGGTCTTCTCCAGAAGGGAAGAAAGAAAGGTAATTTTGTGCATTCTGATGTTAGTCTACTTGGGGATCTACTTCAAAATGTTACATTATATATTTTTTCCTTTCTTCTTGTTTTGAAGGGAAACAAGTGCTATGACATAACTTGTAATATCACCTGACTCATATTTATATGAGCCCATTTCAGGGTTTGGATTGAAGTATCTTACATTAAGGTATCTTATTTTGGCTTGAGAATTTTTATTTTCTTAGAAATAGAGGACGAAAAAATGCATAGTCAGTAGTCAAATCATAGTGCAGAAGGAGTCTATGAGCACGTCAAGTAGAGCAAGCCTATTAACTTGTTCCCCTTCAGGGAGAAGATCCTACAGTAGTGAGACATTTTGGAAATAAATTTGAAGAAAGTGGACAGAGCAGCAGGAGGGCAGTATCAGACTAATACAGCAGGAGGGCAACACCAGCCGGTTAGAAAAAATTAATTGTGTGGACTGTGGAGAACTGCGTATTAGAATTGCCAAGCTGATTATTTCCTATTACATATCTTAAATAAATTAGACCTGCGGAGAAAATGTGGACAACAATATCTCCCCACATGGAGCAAATAACAATAGAAATGAAACCTGCACATTTGTGCACCAGTAAAGCTCTGAACATCCAGGTGGGATGTTGCTTCAAACCCATTTAAGCCTGTCACTGTAAGCTAGGCCTGTGGCTAGATGTAAATGTTCCCATCAGTATTTATTAATGTTGCTGGTATTGTCTACATAGCAGTGAATTTCTTTAGAGCAACAAATACAGCTCCTTCCACTCTATATTCTTCTCTAAATCCAGAACTGGTGCCAGCAGGTGGTGGTGGTGGTGTGGGACTGGTAGGAGATGAGAGCCCAGCAGGGAGGTCAGAGCTTCCTGAAGGAGAGGCAGGAAGTGAGAGACATGTCTGCAAAAAGCAGAGAATGAAAAAGCTATGCTAAGTTCCTGCTACAGCTAGTCCAGTTGAGCCACCCTGCAGCCTCTAGACATCCTGACCCAGGTCACAACAAGGACTATGTTTTCCCTGGAGCAGCAGATACAAGCAGCTGCCTTGAGGTAAAAGCGAGCACCCAAGTGGCAATACTGGGAGCTTCTGTGCAGTGCCAACCTCACCAACACTTCCCATAGTGGCAGAAGAGATGACTTTGTTCAGCAACTCTGCTATGAACTTAAAATGGGTCACCCAGGATGTGACTTGGAGCAGGATTGATCCACTCATCCTCAACCTTTATCTTGCCAGATTAGTTCCCAACTCCCTTGATTTGTCATGCTGACTAGTGTGTGGCTGCTTGCATTAAAGTGCATTAGTTTGTTCATTTATCCATGCCTCTGCTGCTCTGCTTCTGTGCTGTTGGCTGGTGCTCCTTGGGCAGCCATTGGCAGTAGTTCTGCCTGGATGTTGCCCACCTGCCTGTCTGCCCATAGATGGCTCATATTTTGCCTGCTGTCACTCTGGCTGTATCTTTTTTTTTTCCTTCTGTGGCAGCTGGCCTGGTTGGGGGTTGATTTGTTGCATGCAGTTGTTTCTTTCTCCCCTGACCGCACACATTAGGTTACAAATTACACTCTCTATTTTCCATCCCATAAGGGTGCAAAGGAAAGCCTGTTGAATGCAGCCGAAATCACCCGCTGACTTCAGTGGGACACATTATATTCCAAATCACTCATGTCACAGGGTTCATCACAAGGTTTAGGTCTTTGCTCAAAATACTGCACATCTAAGAATAGTTTCCGGCAAATTATATTTTTTGTGTAAATGTCCCTGCTCCCTTATTGAGACTTCTTAGCATTTCTGCTTCTAGGCCTAATTTCCTTTTCTTTTAAGTACACTTTTAAGAACGTGTCTTTAAAAATTTCAGTCTGCATAATGTTCTTTCTCATATAGATTCCTGGTTTGCATTTCATTTTGCTGTTTATCCAGTGTAAAAACTTTCTTGCTGCTGAAGAAATGTTCTTCGAAGAAAGACATCCTCCCTTTGGTCTCTTGAGAATGGACCTGAATTTTTGAATGAGCAAATTTTTCTGTTATACCTTTTAAGAGTCACTGGAATTTCCTTGGGATTCCTCTCTATCCTCCCAGTAGATGCCACAAATCAATGAGACACTCAGCATTTTCAACTCCCTCCTCTTTACAGAGAAGCTTGAGATATTGAAGAGTCTGCCTACAACTGATTTCCCAGTATGCAGAGGTCCCTTAACAGTATTTCATAGTTACAGGATTCGATTATGCAGTCTGTACCGTGGATTCCTTTACGGTGACCTTCTTGTGCAGTTCTTTCCACTCTCATTAGTGCAGTGTCAACATTTGTCTTCTAACCATGGCTCTAGAAGAGGTTTAACACTCAACTATAAAACGTCATCTGAAAACTGACAAATATTTTAGTACAGACACATGTTTCTAAAACTCTGGTGTAATGAGTTTGCTGTGATTAAGAGGAGGACAGCACTGGATTTAGGTAGGGTTTTTTCTCCTTCAATAAATAAAAGAGCATATGACCAAAGTTAATTCATCGCTCTAACCTTGAAGCTTTTGGGGTATGTTCTGTGAAGTCTGGAGTCGGGCAGAAATAGAGTGCCAGGATGAAGCCTCAGGACCGGTGTGCTGGGGGCTAACCAGTCAAATAGGTTGGGTAGAGCAGCTTGTGATGCTGGTGCCATGCACAGACCCCAGCTACTTCTACCTTGCAGCACCACAAGCCATGCAGAAAGCAACAACACTTGCAAAATTGAGGTTATTAGATTGTACTCTCAGTTGTGAGGACGTTACTTCCCAGCAGTTTCTACTTTCAGACCACCCAAGGAATAAAATAACTTCCCTAACTAGAAAAGGGAAGATCTCTTTTGCAAGTAATTGTAATGAAGTTTGACTTCAGTTCTTACAAGTAAGAAAGTATCCTAGTAATTGAACATAACAAAGATGATCTATGCTAATTCAATTTTATGTTCATAAAATCCATTCATGGGCACTCATCATTAACCTTCCAGTAAAAAATGACATGGGCTTTTGGCTTCTGTTACACCATGTGCTTTATTTCTTTTGGGGTACACGCTTGTCTCAGGGTCATGATTTTTAAAATTTTCAAAGGACTGATCCTGATTCATGAGGTCTGTTTGCCAAAATGTACTGAATGTCAATATTAATTGAATTATTATCATGCTAAAATAGCTGAGGTTTAGATTGGGGTTTCTTCTCACTGAGGACTTGCATTGGGATTTTGCACTGCAAGGTTTTGCAGGTATATTTATTAATTTTTTAAAAAAAAAAAGTTGTGGTAGTGAATATGGTGTCAGGTAACAGTCTCAATTTATATCTGCTTTTTAAGATAAGAAGCACATTTAAAAATGGAGCTTCCACAGTTGGTCTGTTGTGACGCTGACATAGAGAGTAAAGTTACCTGCAGAATGGATCTACTGTTGTTCATTATTTAGCAAATAGGCTTGGATTTTTTATAATTACAGGAGGTTCTGCAGAGTGTGTGACTTCCTTTGAGGGGTAAATAGGCTTGGATTTTTTATAATTACAGGAGGTTCTGCAGAGTGTGTGACTTCCTTTGAGGGGTAAACAGTTTGAGTACATTACTTCAGGAGCAGAGGGTCAGCTCTGCGACTTTTGTGAAAGACAGTTGCTGGGAATCTGGTGGACATGAGCTCTAGTTCTTCCATGCCAGTCAAGAGAGTACATTCCCTAGACTACACTAAGGAAATAGGATGAAGATGAAGGAGTTAAAACCAGAATTTACAAAGGTAAAAACAACAAAACCCCTAAGGAGTTAAAGCTGGACCTATTTATTTTCATAGAGCTCCTGGAATGTAATAGGTGATTGAGGGATAGGGAACCAAAGTCCCTTTCTTCAGCAATATGTTGACTTTGTCACTTGAAAAATACACAATTTTCAATGTAATCAGAGTCAGGTTTAAAATAATTAATATGGAAGTCAAGTTTTCTGAAACTGTTTTTTTTTAAAAGCAAACCACCTCCAAAATATTGATTCAATTCTTAAGGAAAAATATTAAATCCTAAAATTGAACAATTTCAAAGCCTGTTTTAACCAGTGGGGTTAGATTTTCCCCTTGTTTTATAGATATTCCCACAATAACAAGAGAAGAAACCAGAGGTGCAGTACAATCACTGATGAATGAGAAAGA
Source organism: Campylorhamphus procurvoides (assembly GCA_013396655.1). Lineage (NCBI taxonomy): Eukaryota > Metazoa > Chordata > Aves > Passeriformes > Dendrocolaptidae > Campylorhamphus > Campylorhamphus procurvoides. The sequence goes on from WBMV01009271.1 coordinate 1,108,603, forward strand.
AAATCAAAAGCAGGGCAACAAGTCTCATACACAATTGATAAAAAATTTACCTGCTTCACCTGACACTTCACTATTGACTTTATATAATGTGGAAAACAATCATAACAGAAATAGTAATATACAGTATCAGTAACTGAAAGCAGCACAAATTGAGTGCAAACAACATGAAAAGAGAAAGTCACCAGTCCAGTTAGTCAATAAAGATCACAATTTTCAAGGACCATGCTTAAATCACTGTTATTAATCAGGGTCCCAATTTACAACAGATGATATTGTGCAGCTGATGATTGATAATCCTTTTGGGCATAATGTCGGTTCTTCCTTGAACCATGAAGACACAGCTTGTGTGTGTTTGAGAACTCATATATTGGTGAGCTCCACAGTTCACCAGCTGTCCAAATTACTTTCTATTGAAAAAAATGCTCTTATTTGGGGGAGGGGAGGAACCAATTTGTAATATTTCCCTTTTTTCTTTTTCTGAGGTATGGAGGTAAATTTTCAACACTTCAAAAGTAAAAATAAAAGCTACTAGAAGCAGTAATTTTGCTAGAACACTAACATCTGTCACTAATGAAGACATCATCCTGCAAACTCATTTAACTATTTCTACTTTTCCTTCTCCCTGTATCAGGGTAGCTTGTGGCATGACAACAATTTGAGTGACAGACATCCAACTTGGAACAGTATTATGCATATTTATGTTTGTTTACAGGGCCTCATCGCTCCTGAAAAATGTAAATTTTTAAATTTATTTTTATTGAAAAAAGGAATTATGAGAAAAAGAAGTTGTTACCTTGGAAAGCAGAGTCAAAGTTATTGTAGGGCTCTGGCTTTCATAAAAATTTTACCAAGTTTTTAAATTGACTTTTTGGTTTTCTAATGAAAAAGAATATGAATAATTTAAATGTAGGCTGCAATTTCTATATTAGAAACATACTGTACCAATACAACAAAAGAGACAATACTTGAGACACGGCTTAGCTTAATCCTCCTCCTCCTGGACTTTGATTACAATCTTCAAAACCGCTACAGAACCACTATATTAAAGACAGATTTTTCCCTATCTTCCTATTAAATTATTGTCAGATTTCTTGAATGTAACCTTAATAAGTTTAACCAATGAGATTTCAATTTTTGTATGTGGCCTCAGCAATATGATTACTTGCTAATTGTTTAAACTTTCAGATATGTACCACTATAGACTTTTGTATTTCAAGAAACCCTTTCTATTATAAACATTTCTGAGGTTTTTTTGTTATGCATCTATTATAACAAATCAATTCCCAGTTCTGACAGGCCTGTGAAGAATCAGATTGTTTGTTTGTGGTATGGGCATGACAATTCAAATACTTACACTTTTAGTCCTATTTGACCATATCTGTATTTTCTTTACAGTGTACCAGATGTAATGGGTTACATACCATCTACAAACAAAGCTTTTTGCCCCAAGATCTGCAGTGTAGGCGAAATATGGTCCTTTGCCAGTAAAACCATGCTCTCTCTTTAATGATACCAATCTGTAAGTTGGCATTTTGCATTATGTGCTTATTTGTCAAGCAGTAAATTGATTTGTTCAAGTGAGAAAGAGAATAATGTGCAACCTAATAATCCTGAACTACCGCAGTACATGACAGAAAGGTTTAGGTGCTTATTTTCTAAAGGCCATACTTTCATTTCAAATCTGTGCTCTTTGACCTGAAATAAAAAAGAAGGGGAAAGAAAGGTAATTTCTACCTGATCAGTGTTTCCCTCTCTTGGGCTCTCTAATCTGGTGTCCATAAGGCAATCAGTACGGTCAGCTGGCTTCTTTCAAAACTGCATCCGTTTTCTCTGTCTTGCTTCTGGGTTTTTGCAGAAGTTGCCTGTGAAGAGCAGAGAAAGGAAGGTGAAGTGCAGGTGAATATCTTGGAAAGATTCTCCAGATGGATTTTTTTACAAAGCAGGAGAGCAAGCTGTCTCAATTAAAATTACTGAAGAAAAAATTAACTGAATGATAGTGATGTTTATTGAATTTTTAACTGTAAGTTTTAAATTACAGATGCAATCTTTCTACAGTGAGCTAGAATTATTCATCTTAAATATTTGCCCAGGATACTGGACCAACAAGTATTCATAACTACAGCTGACGATACTTTTTGGGATAACCACTGATTCTGTGATAACAATGCTCCTTTTCACAGAAATAAAAAGCTTCTCTCTTGAAGAGGTTTTCATTTTGAAGCCTGTGTTACCTTAAATCAGGTACTAAATGACTAGTATCTGATTTTGCCATAGTAATAATAAAGCAGCCTTTCCCAGTGGCTTCCTTCTCTCCAGATCTCACTAATTTATAGCCAGTTCTTAAGCACAGGTTTCTGTCATGTCTATTCCTTATTTTATTTCTTTTAAATTATTGTTACTGTTGTTCTAGAACACAGAGCATCTTGTTGTGAACCTTATGGTCACTGGTTAAAAAAGAGAAAACTTAACTTTCCATGTCAACTTTAAAATTACTCCATCTGAAGACAGAAACGGTGTGAGGAAAAAGTAAAGCCATTGCAAGAAATAACAACATAATAGTGAAATGATTATGCTTCCCATCAGAGAGGTGGTCCAAATAGTGAAAATGTCATCAAGTATCTTGGGAAGGACATTTTTTGAAATTACAGCCAGATCTACACTTCAGCCAACAGAACTGGCAAAATGAGATTTACTCTGACTCTTTGTACAGAGAAAAATGGAGGTCTCTTAAATATCTTCTAGTCTGAGGGGAAAACTATGGAGCTGCAATTTTGTGTTTGAATTAAACTGTTCCCATTCCTAATTTTATTACAGGCTTTGTCAGAGGAAGGGCTAAAGGTCTGGTTATTATTCTTGATCTAAATCTTTATCTCAGGAGACTTTTATCATAATTAGTGTTAATTCTATGAAATTAATTGAGAGGTTGGTATTTTCATCTCTAAACGCTGTGTATTTTTGATTGACTGGTCAATGACAAGTCTCTTCTCATTTTCCACTATAATAAGGCTATGAAAAGGAAAAGAAGTGGAATAGTTGGCCAATTAAGTTATACAATAATGACAAGGTCAGGCCAAAGAGAGTACATTGTGGTAGTTTACAAATTACTAAGACATTTGAGTTTTTCATGTTCCTGACAGAAATTGTAATGAAAATAGAAAGTGACACAAGAATCCATTAACATGACAGCACAATAAAAGGGAGGAGAAATAATTTTAAGCACACAAGTATCAAAATAATTTGAAGGCATCAGAGGCAAACCCACAAGAGAATTCTGACTCCTTCCAAAATAAGACAATACCCCACAGAATATATACCTTCTGCATTCCCTCTTAAACCCATGTCTTTCACAGTTATTTCCTGTATTTCAGGAATGTTTTCCCTGCCTTATCTCTTCGATCTGCCCTACCTCTGAGTAAGACCTCTGAGTCATGCAAAGATGGTTCTATTCATTGAAATCTTGATATTGGTGTAATGAATTTGTGTTGCTTTGCCAAGAAAAGAGCAGCTCTCATAAAAAATGTGTGAAGCTGTGCCAGTAAAAAGTGTCATGTTTATAAATATGGAACAATGCAGTCATATTAAACCTATGCCTGCAAACATCCTGCATATTACATCACTCTGCTTGAACTGCATTCCCCAAAAGACTTGTGGGATTCATTTGTTGAAAAAGAGCAAGTTGGACTCCTGTCTTAATGTTTAGTAGAGATCAAAAAGTTTGGAGGTGGAGGTGGAGACTAGCTGTCTTCTAGCATTTTCTGTGGTAGGGTGCAAGCACACCTTGTGTTATGCAACAATTGTGAAGGATTTCTTCTGTTTTACCTTTATAAAATAAGACAAAAATATTACTTTTTCTGAACATATTATCACATTATCTAAATCACCTCTTCAAACAAACATCCGGGGTACTCTAGGCTTTCTAACAATAAAATTGGTATTGTCTGTAGATTGTCTTGAACAGTATCTGCATAGGAAGCTCATGTGAATGGATAACAATGAGCTCACCTTAATATATTAAGTGCATGGTCAAAGATGAAAAAGGTAGACCTCATGCTGGCTTTCCCTGAGATCTTTGCTTCAAATGAAGATTATCCCTAAAATACATAGGGAAGTTAAGGAATCTTTTAAAGTCTGCTGCATGGGAGAGATCCTTCTCAGTGCTACGCTATACCAGCACAGCTCACTTTGCATTTTACCCAAAGCCTTTCTTTTGGGCCCACCCTGCAATGTTCTCTATGACTATGGGTGGCATAGCAGAGTCTATATCAAAGGAATCTCCAACTGTCCTGTTAAAATAACTCTTCATTCTCTTGACACTGATGGCACAGTACAAAAGAGACAGCCAGGGTCAAACTTCAATACTTCATTGAAGAATATTCTCACTCTGATGCTCAGCTTATGCAGGTACAGCAGATTTGTCTGAGGACCTTAGAATATTTTGCAAATACAGAACAAAACAAACTGGTCTCTTTGCAGATGTGATGCAACAAGGGGCTGCCAGCGATAGTGTTCCCAAAGGGATCTCCTATGTCTGTTCTTGCCAGGGAACCTGTTGTATGGTCTTGTGCAAAGCATGGCCACAGCTCCAACCAACCAGTTGTTTTACAAATACTCTGAACTAATATGATCGTTTTCCCAACATCATTGCTCTCTTTTGATGGCTTATATAAATGTAATGAATTAGCCCTGCTGTTACTGTTGCAGTGTTTTAAAATAACAGAATGCACAGCTTTCTGTAAGCTGAGTCTGTAACACATCCCTTCTGAGCTGACACATTAGGGTGTCAGATTTCAGACTGTTCAGTTATATTCTTGTGATAGCAAATTTTGTGGGGTTTTGACACCTTGTCTTTCAGCCTCTCTCTAACTCTCATCCTTTCCTGCCTTTTGGGAAAGAAGAAGAAGCTTTCTCTCCTATGTATCTGAGCAGATCAGAACAGATCTCTGAGTGATCTCCTCCAGACAGTTCATGAGTTCTCTGACAAAGGAAAATTTAATTAATGTGGATTTTTTCCTAGTTTAATATTAAAGGGACAATAATATATCTATTTATGTATCATCAGCAAAATTCATTGACTTAATCCAGATTTTGCATGTCTTTTTGCTGAACAGAGTTGCCATCCCCAACCAGTATTTGATAAATCTCTTCTTTTTGGAGATAATATCATCTCTTAGGAAAGGATATCAATGTGCTGTCTTTGTCTCTCATTATGAATTTGAGAACCTGATAAAAGTAAAGTTCATCAAGCATTGGAGCTGCAATAAATCTTTTTTTTTTTTTTCCACATGGGAAATTTCTGGGAGATTTTAAAAAAATGCATGGTAAGCTCTGCCCTCTGGATCATAGAATAGTTGAGGTGAGCAAGGATGCTCCTCTGGAGATCACTGAGCACAAACACCTGTCCAAAACAGGGTCAGTGAGAGCATGCTGCCCAGGGCATGCTTGGGTGAATTTTGAGTATCTGCACAGATAGAGACTCTTAACCCTCTCTGGGCAACCTGTAACTACTTTTTATCAGCTGCACACAAAACAAAAAAGAAACACCCAACATTTTCTTCCATTCAAATCAAATTTCTACTATTCCAGTATTTCAGTTCATGTCCATCAGCTGGTGTCCTGTCACTGAGCACCACAAAGCAGAGTCTGAGTACATATTCTTTACTCCCTCCCATCAGGTATTTTTACACTTTGATGAGATCCCCCTGAGCCATCTGTTCTCCGGGCTGAAGAGCCCAAATGTCTCTTCAGATAGCAGATGCCCCAGTCCATCCATCATCTTCATGGCTTCTTACTGAAATATATTAATGCTAGGGATCTATGTGTCACCAAATTAAACACCAGTTAATACCACAACCCAGGAAGGCTCATGTCTTTCTCTGAAGAGAAAGGAGCATCCTTGGAGCTTTTTAGATTGCAGGGGATGGAATTTCTGCATTGGAATAAGTAAGCTTTTTCTGTTAAAACTTTGCTGTTCACAGAAAACCATGACTGATAATCTGATAAATTAATTTATCTATATTTTGCCCAGAGTAAAGAGGCACAGATTAGGTAGTAATTTTAGTAATATCTTACTTGATTGTATTTTAGAATAATGTAAGTAATTTTCCCTCCAAACAGTAGATTAAGAGATGAATGGCAAAGTCAGTTTGCAGGGATGAAACATGCTTCAGCTGAAAAATGAGTTGGTTTGCAGTGTCCCTAACTAAGTCATATATTGATGGCAATAATGGTCTGTCACAACATATATTTTCATAGTAATTCCCCCCATACTCTTTCACGTGTCAGAAACCTAACTGAGAAAGAGAAGCTATGAGTAGAGCAGTAGATGACAGAATGCCTTACACAGCCCAAGCTTTCTGGCCCTTAGTCTTCCACATGAACACTTGTCCTCTTGTAGGCATTCTTTAAATTTATTTTTTTTCATAAATAATGTTAGTTAGATGTTTACTGAATACTCAGTTGTGTTTTCACAGCTACTGGACTGCAGTAAAGAACATTCTTTCTCCCAGGCAAGGCTGATAAAGAATGCAAAAAGGCAGCACATCTCAATTCTCTGTCACTACTGGCTTCTTGAGCATGAGCTGGCACACACCATGGACTTTGAAGATACTATGAATCTGTGCCAAGCGGAGGGAAAAGACGCTGGAATTCTGTAACCTAACATTGTCCTTAGTAGTGACTAATACAGGATATTAAAATTCACCATGGATGAGAAGTTATGATTAAATGTGTTGAAGTAGTTGGGTTCTAAAATGTGGTTTATACGATTTTTTTTTATAAATAGTAACAGAATACAGCATAAAATAATGTTGCAAGCCAGAGTCACTGTACAGTGTGAAGTATAATTGATGCACTGTGACAGCGAAGGCAAAAAGTATGTCCAAGGATAAATTTCTCACTAAATTGTCTAAAGAACAGCAAAAGCCATGGAAACACTCTTTATGAGAAACATTTTATTTATATTCAAATATGCTGGGACTTTTGTACTTTCACTAAGCCTAACACACATAATATTTGCAAAAACATCTGTTTCTTCCATACTTCAGCTCAATATTGTTTATTGCTAATTTCCTGTCCTCCATACAATCAGCAATTTTCATTATTTCTATTATCATGTACTCAACTAAGAAATTAGTTTCAGTAGATTAGACTGAATCCAGTTTGCTTTCATTAATTTCTATTTTTTCCACTTACTGCCAATTTTTCTCTTTGCTAGTTTTTGTTGATCATTAAGATCTTTGAATTCTTTGAATCCTTTCTTGGAATATGCAGCAATGCACATATTTAAGCTGAGGCTGTTTTTAAAAATTATTTTATTCCCTTCAGTTTTTATTGCAAAAAAGAGACCAAATGACAAGATTTCATTCCTCTATTCTAAAATCTAACACCCAGTATCACTGGGGAAAGGGAGTTGTCTTCCCTCCTCATGCAACTATTCCACCATAATTTTATTTTTTTATTTTTCCTATGCTACAGTATGTTTTCTTGATGTTGGAGATGATGCCTTCTCTTTTAGCCTGCTGTTGCAAAGTTTATGTATGCATTACATACCTCTTTCTTACCATGTGGTGTGAATCTGAAGAAATTCACCTGGCTCCCTCAGGAGGGAAAAGTAGATGTGAGGCTCAGCCAAAGGCAACAAAAAGGCAACAGAAGACCTCAAGCAAAGTAATGCCTCTTCTGAGCCCACCACATGGCATTCCCAACAAACAATGTAGAAACAACCATGGACCTTCTACTTTTCCCCAGGCATGTGAGATACATAAACCTTTGTGGCTGTCTGCAGTGCTCTCTTCCCTTAGGTGACTGTGTTCGGAGTACGGGGAGCTGAGTGGCTCTGTCTATACAGCTTGTACCATCTGCTTCTGAAGTACAGTGGGCCTCTGCACATCTTCTGCCTTCCTGCCAAGGTCCTTGTCTCAGCAAACTTTGATTTCTAGAGCTTGATATCTCACCTTCTTGAACTACTGCAGGACAAGGGTCCTGGCAGTCCGCTGCACTGTGACATGTAGCCATAACTCACAGCCTAAGCAGGAGTCTCTCAGATCAGCTGTATTCGCATGAGAGTTGGTTCCCTGAATCAGATATCTATAAACAAATTACTCTACTAACTATTACAATTCCTTTGCCAATCTTATAAAAGATCAAAATTCTCATCTTAGCTGCTAGGGTGTTTTTTTAGCACAACCGATTTGTTTCAGTCAGTTTTATCAAAAGTTTTGCATCTGCTATTTACAACAGAATTTAAATTACATAGGTTATTTGCTTATAAAACACATTTTGTAAAGATGGATCCAGGAAGGCTTTGGTGATAAATACTGGGTCATTTCTTATTCTCATTCTCCCAGCACAGAAGCTTTCCAGAAGGTACAGAACTTGTTACCACAGCTGTCATGGATTTCTGAGGAGAATTGGTGTTGTCTGAAGAGCCAGGCATAATCATTAACCTGCAAATTTTCTAAGTAAATCAAAACAGCTTATGATGGGCTAATTTACAAATGTGAATTTTTGACAAGGCATCCAACTTATGTCCCATAAACTGTGACACCAGGCAAGAAGAGAAACAGATGAGAAAGGGCAGGAAGGAATGTTTGAGTTTCCCTGACTCTTTAAATGGGAGGAAAGGGTAATTTAACTTTGAGAGTGTGCTAAGAGGGTTAATTCAGGAAAAGTTCTGCAATTTATTCTCCTTCTCCATAACGTTGGACCTTAGGGCTTAATGTAATGGAATGTGATTTAGAGTTCTGAATGTGCTAATTTTGTAATTCAGGTGTCCTGCAGAGAGGCTGTGTTCATGCCAGCTGTCTAGGGAATTAAATGCAGCTGATTTGTGTTGGGGAAAATGTGTGGTTTGCTTCAGGCCAAAATTGTTGTAAAATTTAAACCAGTGTATTTTTCTCTCTCTTTAATTTAAAGTATGGGATACAGGTGGGCCTGAGGGGAATTACCAAGGGCTCCCGCATACTTCCTGATGTTTAGCATAAAAAATTCTCATATTGTTAAATTATAGCACTTGATAACCAGCATAAGCCAAGTTGTTGGGGGTTTTTTAACACTGATCTTCTGTGTTCTTTTTCTTTTGCCCTGCTTTGGATTGTCCACCTTCATCAAACACTAATTACAGTAGGATTTTAAGTCTCATACTCTCTGCGAGCATGAGATGGCAAATTTCTTCAGAACAAACTGAAGAACTTAAGTTGTGTTAAGTAGCAATTTGATTTTTCTCCATGATAGAGATCTGGGGTGGAAAGGTGGGTTTCTGTAATGTTCTTGAGTCAAAGTGAAGATTTGCCAATGTTGCTGTGAAATTGTGAGCTAACGGCGCCTGCCGCCCGTGAGGGATGTACTCGAGCAGCAGCCCAACAGTGCGAGCCGAGTTCACCAGGTGCATGACACAGCCCTGAATTACTTATTTATTTATTTTGAAGCATATCCTCAGGATATTACTAACGTGGTTCTGAGAAATACAGGGCCATGGTTTCCATTTATGTAAATCAGAATTGCTCCATTTGGTTCAGTGCAACTGCGCTGATTTATGCCAGCTAAGGAGCTCGACCACCATTCCTTGGGCTATAGAAATGCTTGTTGCTTTACAAATGACTCTGCCTCTAAATGGCATTATCACACCATAACACTTGACCTGAGAGGTGAAATTGGTTACTTTTACTGAAATCAAAACAATTATATTTCTATCTTTCCTGGTCTCCTTGACCTTCCCCGGGAAAACATTTCAGAAAAGTAGGAAGATGAAGTTGTCTCTTTATACATTTTTGCAAGAGTACTGACTTTTGGAAATACAGCAAAGACCTCTTCAATAGAAATGTTAGTGAAAAGAAAATAAAATGTGTCCAGTTTGGTTTTTTTCTCCACCTCCATTTTAGTCCCTTTACTGTGTCTTTTTGGAGATAAATCTGGGTAAAACCTCTTAATGTTAAAAATAAAATGCTGGGGGGAAAGAAAACTCAAAGATGTTCATAGTGAAGAACAGTGAATAAAAAGATCTACCCAAACCAACCTATGGAAGTATGGGAATTCAGGCATTCAACATGTAACACCTGTGTCCACCAGATACAACATTTTTTGGTGTGCTTTAGGGTACTAATATTCTGTGTCTGTTGATTTTGCTGGAATAGAGATGGAGTTTGAAGAAAATACAAAGGAAATGGTGTGCAGAAGTGACATATGTGCTTGGAAGTAACATTATAATCAGTTTCTGTTATACGCAGAATATATAAAAGCTGATTTAATTTTCTTCTGTTTAAGCATGACTTAAAATATTTTCTTCGCAAAATCCTTTTGAGATGCCAGCATGTATGTGGTGTGAGAATATGGGTACATACTAATATTCCACTAATATCTGACAGATTAAATTTCGTTTCTAAAAGGGCAAAGCCTGACACAATAATACAAACACCTTATTTCAGAGCACATAAAATAGAAGATGAAAATTGCCCTGATGGAAGTCAAAATTCTGTAAAGTTATAAAATGATCACACTCTGACTTGACCATACTTCAAAGCTTTGAATGTTGACACATTTAGTTCCTGCCTTTATTTTTATTCAAAATTCAAGAAATATGTGATAACTCACCCACTTCCTCCTATACTCCCCATGACTGTTGAATTTAGTATTGGTTTCAGGTAATCTGTATGTAATCCTCTTGTTGTCACTTTATAGTTAAATTATCAAGTTAATAGCTAAAGCAAGTTTCTTCACGTATCACATTTGTAAAGAACACCTTTCCCTGTTTCTAAATTGTCATTTAAACCCTTCCCAGAAGTGAGAAGTCAATTAGCCACTATTGAATGAGAGTTTATCTACACGACTACCAGAAAATTAATCTGAATTAGCCATTTAAATAGTGGAGCTAAATCACTTTAAGACCTTCTTGTGGACACTTGTAGTCAGAATTAAATTGGTGTTAATTTGATTTGATTTCCTTCGCTTAACAGTACGATAACATTTTGTTACATTACTTGCTGCTGTAATCCTATCAGAGTTTCTAAATGGGCAGAGAAATATGCTGTAGAAAGTGGCACTGGTTATTCAATGAGCATCATTTCAGCATCCGGTTGTAATCAAATTAGAGATGCAGGGAAGTATTTTGAGGTAATAAGCTACTGAATATGAAAATGTAAAATATGAAATTGCAGTCTTGACTACCATGCACAAAAGTATGTCCAGACTACGTCTCCTAGATTCAATTGCAGTTTCCACTGGAGAATAGTCTTCCCAATTGGTTAAGCTTTAGTGGATTTTTTCTGAGATTCATACCAGAGCAGTTTTATTTTAGTTTATAATTATCCATTCTTCACTGTTTGAACAAGTGAAGTAATGCTTGTAAGCAATTCTGGTGTCCAGGAAAAAAGTAGTTACAGAAGTAAAAACTCCTACTTAGCTTCTTCCAGGATGGACACTGGGTGTCATGTCAAAACAATCTGGTAAAATAAAAGACAACCTGTTTCTGATATGTGAGTTCTTCAGATTAAAATTGTGTTAGATGCTTCATCTGCAAATGAGATCACAAATTTAATCCAAGCCTTTTTATAAGAGCTAACACATTTTGCCTTCAGTCAGAAATCTGCTGTTGCTACCACTGGTTATGCCCAAGGATTATTAATATTTGGCATCAAGTTCAATTTCATTTGGTGACTGTAACAGAGATCAACTTTGTTTGATCCCTTGCTTTTTCTTCAGGGAAATTAATTCCAAATGATGCAGCTGAACTGAAGAACTGAGCATTTAAATTCATCTTCTCTGCTAGGTGAAGGAGGATGCATATTTATAACATGAATAGAAAACTCTCTACATTCTGACTTTCATATTTTATTACTTTCTATCAGTAGCAAAACTTCATGCTCTGAGCAACAGCATTTTTAGTAGTGCTTTGGGTTTTTTTGAACTGTCATATCCAAGAGTTAGTTGTTCATTTTTGGAATTTGGTAAAGGAATATTCTCCTGTTTTTATAAATTAATCTTTATCTTGAATTTTGTCATAGATGAGTAAAAAAGAAACATGTCTTCTGTTCCCCTTTATTTCTATCTGTTCCTCCTGGCTGGTTCAAAGAGTCTCTTTGGCTTTTCAGGTGTAGTTCATGTTCTGTTTCTTTGTTTTGTCTGTATGCCAGATATTGATACAGAATTTCTTTGTAAACTGTTTGAAAGCCACTAATGAAAAAAGTGGCTTTCAAAGGCAATGAAAATTACCTGACAGCATTAATATTGCTGGTCTGAAATATTAAGGCAAATTTGTTCAAAGCTTTCTACAACCCATAGACCCTCCCCACCAGAGAACTTTGTCTTCTTGTAAGCTGCAGCAATTGACTTTGGGTTAGACACTGACGGGCGCTTCCACTCATTGCCTTCTTCAACCCCAGAGAGCCACCACTTTTTCTCTTTGTTAGATTGAGTGACACAGAACAGACATATACTCTCAGCCTCCTGTCAAGTTAATTAGCTGCTTTACTTGGTTTTTTGCATCTTTTATAAGCAAGTAAATGTTTTTACCTTCATTCCCTAGTCCATGGTTAGGCATCTAGTAAGCATTGCTGTTTTACCTTTCTGTCGCCTCTCCTACAAGCACAGCTTCTGGAAATGTCCTGGAAATGTGTCTAGTGAGAAAAACGTGCCTAGTCAAAAAATATTTTCCTCCTAGTCTGTGCAGACATGTATTTTCTTTCTCACAATGAATCCCATAATGAAAGTAGGATAAGCTTAGAGGTATATAGCAGAAAGCAAAGTTCAAGAGCACAGTGGGACATGTCTTGAGCATCTCCCAGGCATGATGGTTCTACACAGGTCCCCTGCCCATGGGTGACAAAATAAGTGTAGCTGGCAGAGAGAGGGCCTAATAATTCCTACAAGAAGGTTTTTCAACACAGAAAGAGGAGAGCCAGCTGTTGGTGAAAGAACTGTGTTTACTGCCTGCTCCCTTAGCACACTTCCTTTCCTTTCATCCTAAATTCAGTAAGTGCAACATTCTGTCCTGTCCTGACACCATAATTAGCTGGGCCAAGAATGGATACTAGCAATGAGTTCAAGGACAAAGTGGTTACTAATAACTAGAATACTTTCTGCCACCTCCCCTCTCTTGGCAGCATCATGGGGAGAAATGTATGGTTATTTCAAAGCCTTTTGACACTGGGGCTTCTATGAGATATTCAAGCATTCTGAGCAACTGACCCCAGTCATCCTTTTTTTCTGCTTACTGGGCCTGTTTTGGTCATAACTAGAAAACATTTAAAATGTCTATAAAATTGATAGGACATTAAAATGACATGTTTCCAGGGTGTCTTTTATTACTGCACTGTGTCAGCCATGGCCATGCCCACCATGTTACAGAACTTTCAGCAGATCTGCCCAGATGATGATGATGCTTTTTCAAAAAGCACTTTGGATTTAGAATAATAACCACAATCTGCTACAAGACAAATGTTGATGCAAAGAGGATGCCAGCTACAGAAACTGTGACAGAGCTGGAATTTCTAACAGCAAGGCTGTGTGTGCAGCACTGTTATTCACACTTTGAAATGCAATCTCCCTCAGATAGCACTGCCTTCTGATGTGCAATGTGGGCCTGATCCAAAGTCTATTTAAGTTAGTGGACTGATTCCCAATGACTTTGATGGGCTTTGGATTATGCTCTAATTGCACTGATGTTCCTTTTAGTAAAGCTCTTAGTTGTAATGAAGCTCAACAATGCTGTTTGTTTATCCCTCATTTCCAGGTGTTAATATTTTCTCTCTCTCTCCATCTAAGCAAAGCCTCAACTATCAGGGTGTAGAGGGAAAAGCCCAGAACTTTCACCAGCTGCAGTGATCTGCTGCACATAGATCACTAATGCTCAGTGCTGAGTCACAGCAAGCAGTATGATGTAAAGGCAGTTTATAAAAGCAAAAGTGCACTGGCATTTCAAGCCTATTTGACAATAAATGTCTCCATGCGTGAATGGCCCGCTCTAGTGAGAGAACCAAAAGTACCCGTGAAATAAGAAATGACCAAATATGAAATAGAACCAGAGTTCAGTGGGAGAAAAGTTCTTAAAAGAATCAATGAGGGAATTTCTCTTTTGCTATAGAAACATAAAGAAAACAACTCACAGTTCACAGGGGCACTGGCAGTTTTGTAGAACTTTTCAAAAAAAATGTATAAAAACCAAAAAAACTGCCCCAATATGCCTTTTTTATCAAGTCTTGTAAATGCTAGAGTCAGTTGCCCTTCCCCTTCCTGGTGGGCAGCTCCCAGGAGGACAGGACTGCCTATCTTTCCACTGTAAACAAAGGGTAGATACAATGTCCTCTGCATATTCCCATGATGTAAGGCAGGATTTATGACTAAAAGCTAACATTTACATCATTGCATGCTCATCTTATCTGACAACTAAAAATCATCTTCCCACTAGTCCCTCGCTGCTTTTGCTTTTTTAGTAAGATGGGAAACTCCCGTGACAGCTACTTGCTAACTAAACATATTGACACAAGCTGCCTATAAATTAATTAACCGCTTAAGCAAATTAAACAGATGGAAAATGGGGAATTGGCTGTGAGGGAGCGATGGACGGATAGTCGGGACATACATATGTGCACTGCTGATGACAGCATTCCCTTTCTCTTCCTGTGGTCTTCTCCTTTCTAAAAAGAGAATATAGAGGTTCCTAAGTTTTGCTCATTCAATAAACACTGTGGTCCAGCTGAAGTAAAGTGGTAGAGATCAATGAATGTGAATGAACCATTATTTTAGGTTTTGACTATAGGCATAGATTTAACAGCAAACTAAGAATTATAGAAAAAGCATAAGTCCAGGAATGCTGAAAAGTGAAAAATATTCCTTTTGTGTGTTTTATTCAACATAAGCAAAAATTATTTTTTTATTTTGCCTAAAGAAAAATATCCTTTCCCAATTCCAGTTTATTTAATCCATTTTCATTTGATTCTGTTTCAAATGAAAAATTAATTTCAAAATAAAAATTCAGAAAGGTTCATTTAGAAAATGACAAAGTGAAAGATTTTGGCATTTCCCAAATGGAACATTTCAGTTTCAAAAGATGTCAAAACAAAATGCTTCATTTTTTTAGTGAAATTATTTGCATAAGTCAGCCTGAATTTGCTAATGAGTTCTCTCCTCCTACTCAAAAAAGGGTTATTTGTTTTGTTGGGTTTTTTAGCACATTTGTTATTTATCATTTTCTATTCAACTCCACACTTGAGTCCATGTGTTGTTTTTTGATGTGGAAAAATATTATTTTACTTAAGGAAAAATACACTATCACACTTTCTACACTAAGGTAGAAAGCTTGATGTGAAAAAGACAATAGGTGAGATGGGCTCACTGATTGATTTGATTATCAAAGTATGAGCAGAAACCATCCTATATACACTGACAAACAACGAAGTCTTTGAACAGTTTGAGTTTCTATATCTCAGTATTTCAAAGTTTGCCCAGAAAATGTATGTATCTTCTGTGTACTACTTCTACCCACAGATTTTATAGCACGCTAGCCCTTCTGTGCACAGAAAAAAAACCAAACCAAAACAAAACAAAAACCCAACCAAACAAAAAAAAAATCCCCAAAAGTTGCAGAATTTGAAAAACCTTAGGAAAATGAAAACAAAAAAAAAACCTCCCTAAGTACAAATTACTCAAAAATCCAAAGAGTTAAAAAGATTAATGAAGATTTACATCTTCAAAATCTTTATGGGACAAAAAATAGCAGTACAGGATGTTTCAGCAGCTGAGCATCTCTTTGCATGACTATGAATCACGGTTGTTATTGTTGTTCTTATGGAAGGAAGAAACAGTATCTGATCCTAAGTCCTTTCTATCATTTTGTGAGTTCCATTTACCTGGTTTTAGCTGTGTGAAATGCCTGTATTTAACTGATAGCTATTCTGGTTCAGCTAAGGAATTGCACAATGTGCTTATTAAAGAGTTAGTTTTTCAGCTTATGGGTTAACACAATTGTTCTAGTAAAATAAAAAAAATAATTTATCAGTGATGTTGTATAAAGGTATGATAAATGACAACTAAAAACTTTTTTAGTTTTTAGAGACTTTAGAAGAGATGCAGGCTGTTCTGTCTTTCATAGGCAATTTCCTATCTCCTATTTTTTTGCTGTATATACTGTGCGTTAGCTGGGCAAGCTGTCCATATCTCAGTGCATCTTAAATTCGTATTATTTACCTACTTGTTTATGCCACGCCCTTAATGTACCTAATCCTTCAACTATTAAGACAACCTTGCAATATTTACTCATTTTAGCTGTTTCTTTGGTATCTGATGCAGAACAGGAGTTAAATTGTGGGCCCTAACCTGAATGAAGGCTTCAAGACAAATATATAGTTCCATTTTTGTTGCAGCTATAGTAATTTTCAAATGTTTCCATATTAAAAAAATAAATTAAGTTATAATAGAAATATTTGTTTACAGTCCTGGGTCTAAATAATCACTGCTTTAGTTGTGTCCTACTTTGCCTATACTGGATCACCAGGCTTTTTTCTGACAGTCACTTGCTCTCCCTTCCATGACCTGCAGCACTTCATTGTCATTTGCACATAAACTGCACCAGTGGTGTCTCTTGCAGCTTCTGAATAGATAATTTACACATTACTTTGGTTTATGCTTGGCCTGACAGCTTTTTTCTTTAAATGCTGCTGTATCACTGGAAGCTATGACAAATAATCAAAGGTTTTCTACTTTAGAGATAACCAAAATCTTAAAATATCCATTTCATTTTAAAAGCATGAAAATATTTCATTTAATTAACATTGATAAGCTATATTTCCAGTAACACTGAAATGAGTAAAGGGGCCATGGTGAATCTTGCACTGTTAGAGTGGTTTTTGTTTGATCTTGGTCATAGATGTATTATTTTCTTCTGAAGTCTGAGTGTAATTTATTTGTCAGGTTGAATGGTCAGAGAGAAAGTTGTTCATTGACCCAAAGAAATGTATGGTGTCTTCATGATGATGAAGAACATAAAAGAGTCTCCTTCTTGGGAAATATTAGAGTTGATAGGGAGTGTTTGAAAAAGAATGTGTCAAAGAGACTGACAGCAACATGGACAAAAGGAGGAAGGGAAATAGAAGATGAGACGGTGAATTTTTTCTCTTTGGGTTTTCACATTTAGGAATTTTAACAAAGAAAGGGCCATTATCTGGGCAGCATTACTTCCTGGACCCATCCTTTATCTCCTCTTGTCCTTTCATGTGATTGAAAAAAGGATCTTTCACACAGGCAAACAGTAGAGGCACTGGAGGAAACACAGTGGACAGAAGAGAAAATCCCTCTGGCACTCAGCTTTTCAGTGCTTCTCATGGGGCAAGATGTGGCAATCTTTCACTTGCACCCTAGGTTCACTGCTCTTTAGAGTCTCCCTGTCCCTCTGAAGCCAGGAACTATTGGTTGTGCTCTTTTAATGTTCTTCTCTTTTTTTTTTTTTTTTTTGCTTGTTGCCAGAGTTCTCTAGAACTACGTTAATTTTTTCCACAAGCTGTTTGATCTGAGGCTACTCATTTACTAATCCAGCTCTACTTAATCAAAGAGAAATTCCACCCATTATTCATAATTCAATTGTAATATTATACATTAAACCAAATATTTGCTATACTGTATGAAGTCCATACAGGTTTGTTGTTTGCTTTCTTTTCTATAGTTGGGGTTATTTGATTGTATCTCCCAGTAATACAAGCAGTGAAAGGCAAATAAGCTCTGAAGTTACCTAATATTCTGCTGGCATTTGATTTATTATTTCTCTCCTTGGCCTCATCCTTAACCCTACCCATGTTAAACCTCAGATGCTTAACCTAGTCATATTCAAATCCTCACCTCTTGTCCGGCTTCAGTCTGGTGAGACTCTTCTGACTCAGTACAAAAGAAACAACTCACATCAGAGCCCCTTGGAGCTTAAATGCCCTTAAGCAGGGAGTTTGGCCATTGGAATAAAAAAAAAGGAGAGGAGATGAAGGAGTTATGAGGCTAACAGGAGGTCTGCAATGAAAAGATTCAGAGTAGGAGTGATGAACTACATAATTAACTCAGATTCTATCCAATTTCACAACCCAGTTTTCCAGTGCTTATTATTAGCTGTGGGTCAGTTCTCTAATTCTGTCACCTTGTTATGCATCTCTACAACAAAACAGAGTGCAATTTTTCCATAACCATTATGATTGTGCCATTTTTATAGAACAAAATAAGCAATCATAAAAATCCATGATTGCAGCAGCAAGCTTTAATAAAAAATTAATTATGTACAAAAATAATGATATTAAGGACGGACTAGTGAATCCAACAGACAAGGGACTTATCTTCATCATAACAAGTGCCTGGCTGAAGAGTCTCCTCTATAACCAGCTTCAGTGTGTTGGTTGGTTGGTCGGTTAGCAAAACAGTGGTTTGTGCTTTATTTAGAATTTCTAATGTCTAAGCTGTATTAGGAAGGCAGGTAGTTACCAGGTGAAAAACACATGAAGAGATGTAAGGTGTGCACATGCACATATATGCAATTAGGTATTTGTGAAGTTTGCTGTACTGGAGGACTGTAAAACCTAAGCAAATGAGATACAAAAGAAAGGCTGTTTCCTTTGCAATTTTTCTTTGCAAATATTTAATAACTGTATAGTAAATATTTACTAAAGAATATTAGAAGCAAAATTCTACTCTGAAGTTTACTGTGCCAAATTTAGAGACTACTCAACCATTAAAGTGTGAAACAAGGGTATTCCAGCCTTGATTTAAATGCAAATCTCAACCCAGTCTTAACTAGGGAGTCATTAGCAATACACCATTATAAAAGAAATCATTCAGTGTATTTACAGTGCTCAGTTTTCATGCCATCCTCCCTCACTCAGCTGTACCATTCACCAGGAACCAGAGTTTTCTGCTTGATAAGGTGATGGGTAAAAAGATGCTACAGGCCAAAATCCAATCCTAACATAGAGGTTTTGCATTAAATTCTCCTGTTTATTCTAGAAATATTTTTAACTGCTGTATATGTCTGTTAACGTAATTAATACTGGCAAGTATGCAGCACTTACACCTACTGTGTACCTTTAGAATGGCCAATATTCATGCAAAAAGTAATGCTTGTTTTAGAAGTGTGTGTGTGTGAAATGTGGGCTGGTTTTGCTACAACATGTTAACAATTCAGAAATGCCTATGACAGTCAAACTGTTCAACTCTTTCTTTCTTCTGAGGTTTAGGCTACAGATTGTTTTAGGGCAATATTTTTATTTGCTGTATCTTCAAATTTAGCTCCACAGTGTTGAGGAATCCAGGCATTTTGGTTTCTGGTCCAGGTAAACAAGATGTGTAAGAACTCCCCTGACTTTCAGAATTGCACTTACAGATCATTTTTCTCATCTTAGCTGATCAATGAAGTGCAAACGCTTCTGATTTACTGCAGGTTTTCATTTATACAGTGGTCCATCATACCACCTGTGAGGGTCTTGACTATTTGCTATAGGTCAGTCCAGCTGTAAAGCCAGCTTGCATGAAGACAAGACTTAAAACATAGATTTTTCAGTTTAATGCCCAGTCAATTTCATATGACAGCTTAATTGGCTCTGCTATAGTTTTTAGTGGATAGGGGAGCAGATTCAAGAACTGTTCATGAGATAAAAAAGAAATACTTTGATGTTACAAGAGAAAGGGTCTTTATCAGCCATCTATGCATTCCAGCTCTGGTCTGATGTACATGAATACTCAAAGGTCTTCCATGAAAGTGCTTTTGGGGCTTAATTATATCTTATAAGGAGCTAAATATAGTATCAAATCAGAATGGTCCCAGGCAAGACAGTTGTAAGCACTTAACCTTACTCTCAGTTTAATTCCTGGGATTCAGCTCTTGTGAGCACAGAAATACCACTCATTGAAAACACTGGGATGAGGTAATTCAGTCTCCCAGGCTGCAGGGTGGAGGTCTGAATCAAAGTTTACAGAAGAAATGCCAGTACTAGTATCTGTTTTTCTTAATACACACACACACACACACACACGCACACACATATTTAGAAATATGTACATATATAAGGGAAAGAGAATGAAAGATGTGTTATCATTATTTTAATGTTATTTAGAATTCCTGTGAGTAGAGTTAAATAGAAACTTAAGGTAAACATGTTGTGTTCCTCATACATTGCCTTCACTGGAATATAGATTTTGGCTTCTTTTATAGGCAGATTCATTATTTGGACATATTTATTCATTTCTAATCAGTGTGCTTCATATTAAAATAGCTTTGTACTTTCCCTCTATACCAACATGTTAACTTTATTTAAAATTGCATTATAGAAGTGAATATCTGATTATGGAAACCCACTGTAAAACACTGCCTGCTTACTCATTTTAAAAACAAATCAAACATCCTAACATGATTTTTAATACAGACTTGAGATCAAAAGACAAAATGGTTATGTTCTTCAGAAAACAGCAAAGAATCCTTATTTTTAATGTATTTGAATAGGGTAGGTGGCACTAGCAAATTATGTTACAGTCTCTCAGTAATGCCACAAGGAAAATAAGCAATGAAATACACATTTGAACTCATGACTACATGGTTTCATTTTAAAAAGCTCTGTCCTTGTCAGTGTACTGTCATTAAAGACAAAAAATCTTGGCACCTTCATCATCTTACAACCTTTTCTTTCCAAATAAGGATCCTACACAGCTGCATTTTAGCTCGATCTTAATTAAAGATTTCTTTATTAGCAAGGCATCCAACTAGTAAGTAGATCATAGGTAGTGGTTCCTTATGGGCTCCTGAACCGAATTTTTATATGCAGGGTTCCAGAGTTTGGAATCATTCTAATGGGATGTATGATCCATCAGAACCATCGCTGTGTTCACTGGCAGTGCACCTCTTGCACCTCCAGAAATTTTGAGGGGGTGGTTGTGAGTGGACTAAACTTCAGAAAAGCAGAGAGAGGAAGGTGAACTATCCACCAAGTCAAAAATAACCTGAGTTGTTGGTCTTGACAGCATGCAAATAGGAAATCTGGGGAAAGGACAGAAGCTAGTGTTTGCAGAGAGATAAATATATCAGGGGTTAGGTTTGTGATAGGGAAGAAAGTTATATTCACTTTGTTGTAGGCAGAGTTCTGTTGGGAGACTGACGTAAAAGAATAAATTATATCTGATCATTACTTGCGCCAGGATTCAAAACTCTCCATGCATGGAGAGACAATGGGTCCAAATAACTGCCAGAAATGTGTTGGGATTTTTTTTTTTTTATTGTGGGATGGAAGTGGGAAAGGATAGGGAGGCATGTCAGAGTTTCCTGGCATTTCTATTTTACTGGAAATATTAAAGCATGTTACATTACTACTGATCTAAAATTCACTCCCATGTGCAAGATATGCTACAAAAGAGTGGTCATAATAAATAAATAAATAAATAAATAAATGAACAAATGCCAGTCCGTAACATTGCGCTTGATAAAAATTGACTCTATCCAGAAAAATTTAACTTGACTCTGAGCAAAAACACTTCTTTTCTTTGGAAATATCTCCTAATTGAAGATGAAAATAAAACAGATGCTAGACATGTCAATTAAACACATTATTTCAATCTGTTTTTTATAGTTATTAGCTATTCATACATGGACAGACTTCTGCTTTCAAATCATTTCTTGTCCTTACCTTTATTTTTTAAGTAAAGGAATTATGCTTCTTCCATGGAGCATGACAGTGTATATATCATTAGTACGTTCTTAAAAGACTGTTTCACATGTCATTTTCCAGCATTCAATAGTTTCTTTTATTTACCCATAAGAGTACATTAGGGATATCATTTGTAAGCATTTCTACAATGGCTAACGCAAATTACTACTACCTCTACTGATCACCTGCTTGCTGCTATACTATAAATACAAATTACTGAGTTAGACCCTCTAACAGCCTCTATGAAGACTCATTGTAAGATGAGAACCAGAAGTAGTTATACCTGAGACTTCAAAAATTTCGTTTACTTTTCACTGCTTATTCTGTTTGTTTCCAGTTTTCTTGAACTAAACAATAGGACAAGAGAAGTCTGGTTTTTTGTTTAGTTCCCTGTTACGTGTGTCCTGTGAGAATGATTTGCCAGAGTTTTCTCAGGAATTAATGCGTCAAAACCCTAGAAAATACATACAAATTGCTCCTTTGTTTCACTTTTGTTGGATTCTTTTTAAAAAGGACTCTTGCAAAATGTCAGTCAGGAAATGTATTTGATCTTTTCATTTTCCATAGAGAGTGGTTTACTTCTTTGGTAGAATGGTTTGGAAGGTTTGATGTTCAGAATTTTTACAATCTGGCATCTGGTTGTGTAAAGGTGCAGCTGAATTTGGTGTTTGCCTGCCCTGTGATGGGAACTGTGCGAGGTCTGGAGTGCTACAGGGAGGAAGGAGAGGCTGCACCTCCTTCCTTCCACCCCTCCGGTGGGGAAAATGCATTGCAGTCACATAGCAGTCCACTACAATATGTTCTTGCTCTGGGGGGAATTGGCCTGGAACCTCAAACCATTATTTGCTACTTGACTATTCACAGCTGGAATAGCTATGGGTTTGTTATTTGTAAAACATCCATGAATTTCACCACAAGCCTTTCTAGCAATATTGAAGCATCTGTGACTCAAACTGTTCCCCAGCTGTTCGCTCACTACCTGCCGGCTCCTCCAGCACTGCAGCCCGATTAGTGCTGCTGGTTACACCGCGCTCCTGGGGCGCTCCTGCACACATGGGCCTTCATTCCCAACAAGAAGGCAAGGGCTGTTTCTTCCAATAAAAAGTTCCTGCCAATGGCTGGAGTCCTTGCCAGTGTTTACTGGCTGCTCTTGATATTTAAATTTCAACTGTTTTTTTAGTCTAGTCTTTGCAAACCACTCAGAAACACAGGAGATGATTTTCTACCTTAAAAAAAAAGGAAGAAAAAGGGGAAAAAAATAAAGTATTTCCATCGGGAAGAGGGGAAATTAACTAGAGGCTGTGGAGAATTGAATGAATATCCAACAAATGTTGTTCGAAGCTTATCTTCAAATGAGCAAATCAGCTCAGAAGTCCTTAATAAATGGCCTTATCAATAAACCTCAGAAACTTCTTTTTACAGTGTGGATATATTTTAGGTTTTATTTAAAAGCTTTTACCTATAACTAAATCTTCATAATCAGTTACTTATTTTTAAGAAATACACCACATTTATAGATTGGTGAAAACTGTTTGGTGCTTTATTTAGTTGGTTCTTTGTTAGACAAGTGCAATGGAAAAAGAGATCAGAGACTAACCAGTGACTTCACACTTGGAGAGAATTCCTTGGCTTTTCAAGAGTATATATTGTTATTTTAACTTACTAGCACAGGATATCTGAAGACTGTCATGTTCAGATAAGAATTCTGAGACTTAGGAGCTTTCCCAGGTTTCATCTGAGTCTGCTCAAGGTCAAATCTTATTGCAAAATGACCATTACATTTCTATGTTTGATCCTGCATGACAGAGGGAAGTACTTCTATTTTCGAAAGCTTAGACAAAATTATTTAGTCTGTACTGTTTTGATCAGAGAGATACATGGTCTTCCTCTGTGTGATGGGAAAGTTCTAGTCCCTCCATGCATTGGAACAGAAACGTCATTTTATCATGAGAACTGCTATTCCTGAAGTGTAACATGTTCTTACTGACTTTAAGGGGTTTTGCATTTCATGATGATGGAGTCATCATTTTCTTTATTTTCAAGCAATCTGGAGATTTTTTCCAAGGAAGGAATTCTCACCCTAAATGTTAATTTATGATTTAAGCTACCTTAAACTTCTCAGGTGGCAGCGACAGTGTAAAAGCAATTAGTGAATTGAAAAGTGGAAAAAAAATCTGCTGTGCCACATTTTTGGAACTCCAGTCCCAGTGATAGCATAGGACCCAAGAAGAAGTTTCAGTAAAATGCAGAGAGAAACAAAGATCAGCTGAGCAAAATCTTCTATGGTTTCATTTTAGTCTGAATTTTAAAAACAAAACCAAACAGAAACCCTCATTCAGTGTTTTTTATTTTATCCTAGTTTTCCTGTAATTTGCCTTTGATATTAGGATGCCTAGATTGATCTGATCATCTGAGATCATCTAACAGTGAAGTGGATCTATTTATTTATTTTGAATTGATCCTTTATTGCCTTTTCCATTCTTCAGGTTTATTTTCTGACCTTCCTCAGCTAAAGGTGCTAGATGGTTTAGCTTAAGTTCTCTGAGGAAGCATTTATATCAGTTTTTGTATCAAAAGCACTACTAGAGAGTTCTAATGATTTTTTTTTCAAAGGCTTTTAAATTAGCTAAAACACTACATTAGGCATATAAGAATACATAGCATTCATATCTTTGTCCCTCCCCCCAAAGTAATATTTCTGTTATACTGGTACAAATGAAGATACACTGTAAACATGGGAAGATATATATCTGTTAGTACCATTGTCATGAAATGCACTTTGATGTAGAGATTTAGTAGAGAAAACAGGAACAGAATAGTTGAGTGGTAGTCATGCTTTCTACCACTAGCAAAGTGTCTTTGTGCAGGTTTCATACATGACTCTCTGGCATCCCAGCTTTGCTGCCACGCCTCCATCCCCAGTCTGCTGCTGGACCAGCTCCTGCTGCGGCAACAGCCCCCCCAGACAGAAAAGCCCCTCTCCAGGCTCACCTCACAATCACTAATGACTCTGCACAGCTGTGACTGCAGGCCTGGTCTTAAGACAATATCTTGGAAAAGGTTTTCATTTTTCTCAATGAATTAGTGAGAATTTCTTGTTCCCTCCATTTAGAAGGTGAGATTAAGAGGAGCATCATACTGCAGGTATTATTAGACAAAAACAATGGATATTAAGCCATTATTTGTGCATTAGCAAGTTTTCCCCAGGTAAGTTTTATCATTTCAAGACATTTTGGTTTGTGTTGTTCTTTTTTCTGTCTAATCACCTCTAAAATTATGAACACTCCAAGAATAAACCATCCTGAATAGCAAAGCAGCTTGAAATATTCATAACTAAGAATGCAACTGGTAATGCTCATAAACAAAGTTGTTTGGAGACCCCTTTATTAATTTTTAATTTATTTTCAGTCAATTCCTTATTACTTCCAAATTCCTGTAGGGGATTCTGTTAATTAGTCATGTGTAAAATATTCATTAAAAACAGCTTCCTATTTTCTTGTTTTATTGCAAATTTACATTTCTAATCTTACAACCAAAATAAATGCCATTGGGTAGAGAGACCACATTAATTTTGATCAAACCCTTGAAACAGAAACCCAGAGAACAAAAGATATGGTAATAAAATCTTAGTTATACTGTGCTTCCAACTCACTGGAAACAGGTATGCATATTTCAAACTGTTGTCTACTTCAGATATAAACAACTGACATTTCAGATTATTTTAGGAATTATTGTTAGGGGAGAAAAAAAACAGCAACAAGGAAAATCAGACTTCCACTGGCACTTTCCATGGGCATTTACCCTTCTGAATTTGATAGGTCTCATTACAGAATAAAGACACTGCTTTTGAAATCTGGCCCCAAAATGGAGGAAAAAAATGTTTCCAAAAGAAATTGAAGTTTTTCTTCAATCACACTTTTTATCTAATGATTAAACAGATGAAATGTTCTCTCATGATTTAGTTGGATGACTGGACCTCAGAGGTCTGAACTCAATTTCTCTTCTGATATATAGTCACTTCCTGGCAACTCCATCCCTCTGGACCTCAGTTCTCTTTTTGTAAACCCTGACCAATATTTCTGGCCTTGTGAGTTCTTTGGTCTTATGTGATGAGGCCAGTGGAAAAGTTTGATTACTATTAGAAGTTAAACATGTGCACAAATGTTTCTGGGGTCAGAATCTTTGGATTGTCTATTCCAATGTGTCTTTCAACTGTATCAAGAAATATAGAACACTACTATCTTTGGACGATAACCTTGTAATATTATGTTTATATTATGTTATTCCATTTGTATTATGCTATGCTGCTATAGGTCCCTTCTATGGAGGTGAGGCTAAACCAGTATCTCTTCTTTTTCTCATCTGCTTTGGTCTTTATCAGCATAAGCACAGAGGAATAGTTTCGACAAACGTGAGCGTCGATAAAAGTTCTGTGTGCAGATCAGAAGCCAAACCCATTGCCTGGCATAGATCTCCATAAAATCAGGGGCTATTATTTTCTCTCAGTGGGGCACATTTCCCACTGATGTCAGGCATATGGTTAATTTGCTAAAATAAAGCCAGCTTAGTTTCTTTCTCTTTTGTTGTCAGGATGGCTGATACTCCAAAAAAAACGTTATTATTCTTCTTCATTTTCCTGGAGAAAAGATGCTAAAAAAGCAGGAAGAAATAGTGTGGAAATGGTACCTCCTGTTGAGAAGCAAACTGTGAATATAAGTCATGGCAAAATATTGTCCAAAGTCACAGTCTGGACTCTTTAATCTCCTTTTACACTAAATACAGAGAGGCTGACACAGTTTCCTGCCAGGAAGAGGAGACAGGAAAAAGTAAAAACACATCCTGTTAGAGGGATGGGAATACAAAATTTTGTATATATAAAGGAAAAATCTAGAAAACATTGGACAATAAAAACTAGTATTCCAGTTCCAACAGATCTGGACTGGAACTGGGATGATGGATTTCTGAATGAGAATACTGAGGCAAATGAGCATAACTTTGCTACTGCCAGCATTTCTGATTTTGAGACATTTCTTCTCCCATCAAACCAACATGGTTGAAGGAAAGTAGGACTGGTAGGCTCAGTGGCATCTCTAATGAAATTTGCATTTAATGTTGAATTTCCACGTCATGAGCCACTTCTCCCTTTGTGATATAATTTACAAAAAAAATCCACTGGACATAAAATGCATAGCTTGCAGCATTCTAAATGTTAATTGAGACAATTTAGAACTGAAGTTTCTCTCTGAACTGGGAATGTTGCTTACCTGGATTCTCCCACTTGGTATCACAAGCAGTCTGTCACGCTCCTGGAAGTAGCGAGAAACTGCAAGAGCTTCTGCTTGATAGTGTTTTGTACTCAGCTCAAGCCAAAATACACATTACTATGCAATAAGCATAGCTTATGTCCCCCTGTATTTATCCCAGGAGAAAACTAGCTTTTCGATGGCCATTTTATGTGTACTCTTCCCCTACTTCATCCACTTTATCCCCCTCACTGTATTTGCAATCATTTTCTAAATAACACTTTAAAAATTGTTTTATATATTGTGACTCACTGTCTCTTCCATTCCTTGACATAAGAGCTCAAAACTGCTGCTTTATCAATACCGAGTCGTCCTCAGAAGCATTTAATTTATGTAACATTTTATATTATATTTCTAATTATATATTGCTGCTCCCAGTTCCAACAACAGATTTGATCAAGACCAAATTAATCACTGCCTTAAAATCATTAGAGATTATGTAGTACTGTGCTAGCTGAGCTGAACCATGACTCAGCCTCATAATACTCTATCTGAAAACTAATCACCATCCACCATATCATCATCTTGAGCCAGCAATTCATCTCCATTTTCTCAGTGGCTCTTCTGATTGCAACTACATCAAAACATCTTGCTGAAGTCCAGATTAATTTTGCCTCATCTTTTTTTGCCCAACTCAGTATGTGGAAAAAGTCGATTGGGAACATTAGCCTGAGTTCAGCAAACACAAGCCGACTCTGCTGAGATGCTTTCCACTCCATCAGTTCTCATAAATTAATTCCTATGTGATCCTCTCAAGTTCTTCACCTGGAACAAAAGCCAGGTTAAAAGTTTACATGTCCCGGTCACTCATCCTTTCCTCTCTGTTTAAACTCGAGCACTACATTTTGTTTAACATTGGGGTAGTAGACCCTGGTCTGCAAAATCTGTCAGATGCCCCCTGGTATCATCTCTGCTAGTTCTTTATCCCCAAGCAGCAAAGACCTTCAGATCCTGAAGTCTTCTTTGGTTAACTTAAGTATATGTTTACATTCCCTTCACTGAAGATCAGTTTTACATTTTTCCTTTATTTTCTTGGATTTTGCATCCAATACATCTCTGTTTCTCATTCATTCCTGTTAGTAGTATAAAGAGAAGTGTTTACACAGTAATTTTGCCATGCTTTGGTCCTTTGTGGATGTTTCCCCTTCTCTATTATTCGGAAATCTTACTTAGGCTTTTGTTTCATTTTCCCCTGGACATTTTTGAAAACTCAGTTCTCTTTAATACTACAGCATACAGGAGTTCATTATATTTTGAAGCATCTCATTTTCCTCCTTCAGTTCTTGACTGCTAGAATGTGTTTCAAGTGTGTTAGGGGCATTTTCAATCGCTCTCTCTCTTAAGAAGTGTTATGCAAATCTGTTCTGTACTTAATACACTTCTGTTCTAAAGGAGAAGGTTTTTAATGTTTTAGTTGAAATTCTTCAAATACAAAATCCACAATACTAAAATGTTAAATAATAAAAAGTGTGACTTTACATCACAGAAAAAGTTTTAACAAGGGACTTTTCATAGGTCTCAGTGAAATAATTAAGAAAGGAAGAGTGAAATATATTATTCCTATAGCAAAGTAACAAAATACATCTCTTTAGAGACATTGTGTATGTATTTGTACAGAAATTGAGACAATTTCCAATTAGGCTTATGTTTTGATTCTTTTGCCCTGTTAATCCAGTAGGCCAGAACAGGGGCAAGTTGGTACAGTTGAGTGCAGGAATGGCTGTTTTATTTCTCTGTTTAGGCTTTGGTGAAGATTCTCAATTTATAATGTTTTCTGTGTATTGCGGATTCCTTTTACCCACCTCTCTATTTATACTTCATTTCATATCAGGGTACTAGGAGGATAATTGTGCTAGGAATTTTATACAACACACATGTTAATTTTTTTCAAGGGTATTGTGCAGTTGCTGTAGGCTATAATTGTTTTGGAAGATTGCACTGAATTAGAGAGAGTACTTTGATTCAAAATGAGATGATATTGTGCCCTCTAGGACTCTCAAGATGTATATTTAGATCCTGCCTTGACAAAGACTGTACATAACCTTGGCATGTCCCCTCCTCATTCTGTTCTTCATGTTCCCAGCTACCCAGCCAAGACAGAAATACTCCCCATCTCTCATCCAATTGGGGTAGATTGTAGCATGCCTTGGTGTTTTGCTTAATGTTTCCCCAGAACAATCACCTTGATTTTAGTGGGATAACTTCAGTGCATGAAAACTCTGCCAAAGGCAATTCTTTTCTAGCACTGGACCTCATGGATGTTTATAAAGCTTTAGCCAGAATAATTTTAATGCTATATGACATATTTGTGTTCAAGAAAACAGTAGACAATTTTCTAACTAGTATGTCCTAATTAAAAACTGAAATTTAATAATGTTATGCTGTGAAAACTATCTGATAATTTTCTTATGAAAAGGCATACATTTTGGGCTTTCCCCCCCATAAGCTTAATTCCCTTCATATAGCCCATAAGATCACTGTCTAGTTGTTTTCTTTCAAAAGTGTATTTCCCTGTTATGAGAAGACATGTTACTTCTATTTGAAGTGCTTAATATACCATATTGTAAAAACTTTCCCAAAAGAATCAATCTTCAGCCTTAAAGGTTATTTCACTTTAGTGCGCAATATACCACAATTTCTGCTGTTTGATCCATTTAAGCTGGGGAGTTAGTAAGATTATACATGGTTTATGCTGCATGGATTTTTAATGTTTCACACATTAGCTTTTAAAAATTGCCTTCATATTCCCTATATTGATTTTTGTGGCTCCCAACATATAGCACCCGCTGAGTGGCTTTGCCAAACTCTCCTGATGAAAAGATGATATAGGAATCCTCAGCAGGGGCAAAGAAAACCACGGATTAAAAAACCTAGCATCCAGTTGACCATTTTTCTTAAGCTTCATTGTAAGCTTTTTCTTCTTCTTTTTTTTCTTTTTTTTTATGATGGCATGCACAGTATAGTTGCCTAAGGGCACGCTTATTATAGACTGTATTTTAAAGCTGATTAAAAATAAATTCTCCATGCCTGTCTGAAACTTATTCCGCAGAGAATCTTGTTTCATATCAGATGAGTAAAAGGATCTGTTGCTTATGTTCACCTTTTACCTCAGCCCACATTTAAAAACTCATATCACATTTCCATTACACTTCATTTATTATCCAGTCTTTCCACTTTCATCAGAGAAAGCATTATAATGACGGTGACTCTGAAAAGTTTTATAATCAATGTGTGTATGCGTATGTATATATATATATATGATTATATTTTATTTATACTTCATATAAAAATTAGACTATCAAGTCTGACAGAAGGATCTTGGTACCATAATAAACATCCTTCTCTTCGCGATCATTCTTTAGCACACAGGACTTGGCAAATTGTCAGATGGCAGGATGAAGAGGTAAAGCACAGAATCTGCAAATTCTGGTCATGCATGTGGGAATAGGTTCTGGGCTTTCCAAGAACTTGTGGAGCAAATGAAATCTGGCAGGATCCATGCAGAAATTCATTTCATCTGTTTTCATTTTACACTGTTTGTCATCTAGTTTTTGATCACTAAATGAAAAAGAAAAATGACATTCTGCCATATGCATTCTATAAATTTCAATTTAGCTATCAGGTGTCACACCTGCCACAATTTTACTTTTTTTCCTGCATTTCAGACAACAGACATAATCATTTGTTTACGTTACTGATGTTGGTTTGGGAAAGTTTATTTATGGTAGTATTTGCAGTAAATCTGCTCGTTTCCAACCATTGCTATATAAACCTACCACTTGAAATGTAGACAGTTACGTGAGCTTGTATAGGAAACATATTGTACAATGTTAATTAAATGGCAATATTTATAATCTCAGCTCCTCTACTGCAGTGCCCTGAACCCTGAAACTGGTTGCTATGACATTTCGAACAAACTGACAATCTACAGGTTTCAGGCCCAGATTGCCTTGTATGTGCAGGAATGATTTACATGTCATGTTTCTGATTTGTCTGTCTCCACCAAGCATGCATTGCCATACGAGGACAGGTGAGCAGCCAGGTTTGCTGCCCACCACCTCCCCGTGGGACTCATCTTCCTTGGTCCAGAAGGGTTCCTTTGGGTGAGGTCAGTGATGGGCTGTTGAATGTGTGGCCATTCCAAATTTCATGTTGCTGGCATTGCTTTGGCCATGAAACACTGGTTGGACCCTACCCACCCTCAGGTGCCACAGCCCCACCACAGCTTTGGGCTTTGGTGCCCAAGATGTTGCCCACACTTATCCCACACCTGCAAAGTCTCAATGCACCACAGTGTAACAAATCACTCACTTTTTATTTAACATGTCCAAACTTCACTGTTCATACCTTCCTTAAAAGAAGGACTCTATTAGCCAGCAGGATTAATAGCAGCAAGTTATCTCTCCATGAGCTGTCAAATATGTTTGTGCTGGAACCTCTTACCTAGTTGTGGTTGTTGGGGTTCTTTTAATAGAAAAACATAAAAAATAAACTTGAAAAATTCATAAATAAATTAATCTCCTTGCTAAGTCTCAGGAGAAAGCTAGGTCAAATTTTGTTGGAAAATACTGATTGGGTGCAATGAATTTTTCCTTGGCTCCATTTCAATTTCTCTGAATTGTTTCTGTCAAGAAGAGATTGATGGAAATTTAAATAAAAACTGAAATAGAAGTTAAAGTGCTTTGCTCTGATTCAGTCTCTTGGTACTTCAGTATTTCAAATTGAAAGGATTTTTCTACTTGAAGATTTTTTTCTTCACAATTTCAATTTTTAAACTGCTATCTTATGTTTTCAGGTAGTTCATGCTTTTTCATTTTGACTCAGGTGTTTTTGGAACTGTTTCAGGCTTTATGGAATTGCTGGAAAGTCAGAAAAGGTTCATGAGGTTCTACACAAAGTAGAAACATAAGTCTATTGATTCAACTTTTTTATTTCCTCTTTTCATATTGTCTCCTTTAAAGAATAAATCTCTGAGCTATAATGGGAGACAAAGTATGCAACACAAAATGAAAGAACAATCTATTAAATATTATGCCTGTAATAAAACACAAGGCATATAGCAGTAATATTAATGAAACAGTATGTTACCATGCATCATGCTACATACCTGAGTATTGCCATTTTGGATTATAGAATCATGAAATCTTTTTTTTGTTTTTATTTTCAGTTAAGGGTAGGGGGAAGATTAACAAACACATTCTGGTTCAGCTTTAATTTATACGATAATTTTTAATAACTCTTGATGGCAAGATTTTATACTTGCCCTTGGATAGAAAAGGAATATACAGGCTTTCAATTAATTACAGTAATTTTGAAAAATTCCAGTTTACACTCTGATAAATGTTGGCCCAGGAACTGAGAAAAAAATAATTCACTTCGAGGAAATAAGGGACAGGATTCATAGGATGACAGTGAACATCTGTAAAGTGACTTACTGGTTATATGATTTTGAAGCTAACCTACCTGAGTTATAACATGGAAGCAGCTGTGGGGGAAGTTGTCACATTAAGCATGAACCTTAAACATAACAAAGCATTGTGCAAAGGGGCCAACATCTTCCTCACACATATCCCCCCAACACACACTGTCATACCCAGCCAAAGTGAGTACATTACTCAGTGTATGATTCATAAATCTGTTAGCTTCTTAGAGCAGAAATTTGGAAAAAAGGCAATGAAATTAAAACAACAATTAGCCTAAAGGAGTGTGAGTTTGGGGGGGGGGGTATTCTTCCTCTTTGATTTTCTTGTATTTTACAAGCCTGTGTATAAGACAATTAATTGTAATTTCTTTCATGGAACAATGGAAAACCTCTATTTGTCAGTGATATTCAGTCAGCCCCAGCTCACACTACTGTGCACCTCTGCAGCCTCAGCAGTTCAGGCAGTGATGGCGGTGCCAGCACCCCATTGACAGGCATGTTCCAGCTCACCTTATGAATCAGACCCTGTTGTGTTCCTTTTATAGGAAATCCACCTCAGTGTAAAAATATACAGTGTATTATACCTTCACCTCTAAGGAAGCTGAAGCACCATATAGCTATTAATAAAACTGTTGGGAGTCAAGAATATCAGAGCACGTATCTCTGGCTTTTTTAGAAACTGACAGATTTAATCAATTAGACTCCAATGCTCTATTCATAGGTCAGGTTTTTTATGGTACAAAGATTTGCATTCCAATTAGTGCTTGCAAAAAAGTTTTCATGTTAACCTGATCGGTGGTATTTCCTCCTCCTCAGTGTCTATCTTATTCCATTGAGACTGCAGCGATGTGTCAGGAAGAGCATCTCTGTTACCTTCTGATTGAACAAAACTCTCTTAGGCTTCCTTTGAAATCTTGAGGGCTTGTCACTTGAGGCATTATTTTTTAAGCATGAACAAATCTTGTCAGCCTAAGCTGAGAAATCAGCTGTATTTTATCAGCACTTTGGGATCAAACCTCATGTTCTGTATTCAGCAGTGGGTGCTATGTGTGAAAGAAAATTAGAGGTTGCAGTATGCTTTAGGAAGACCACCTCTGGTGGCAGGGGGATCAATTTCTTACTGTTTCCAGAACATGTTTGCAAAAAGAAACCTCAGACACTTTCATTTGTGTGCTATATAAAGTGCTTAGTATCTTAGAACACTTGCTTATTTATGTAGGCATATTATGTTGAATTAACTACAGCTTCTTTGACTTAAAGTGCCTTGAATCCACACACAACTTTTTAAAGAGAATTAATTGGCATCATAGGTCTTTTGTAATTAATCCTCCTTAAGGCTGAGGTAATGCATCTTTGCAGCAGGTCTATCACTTACCCAATTACACACTGATTGCTGCGCTCTCTAGTCTTCCATCTGGACATCTGTAGAGCTCTGGGACTCAAAGAGCTGCATGCTCAGTCCCATCTGGAAGGGTGTCACAAAAGCAAATGTCTGCAAGATGTTGTTGGAGTAAATAAAACCAAGGCTGTAATTCCTGCTCCTACTCCCGGTGCCAAGTCAAAGGAAAAATGTTCTGTGATGGTGAATGAAGATAAGACAGGACCAAGCCTCAGTCAGTGCTCCCAACACCTGCATGTTTTCCTGGAAAACAGAGAGCACTTTGGCAAGATATTCTACCAGTGCACACCTACAGTGTGCTTACCGACACAATGATAAGGTTCTCAAAAATTCTTGTAATCAAACAAAAAGGTGGCAGAGTCCCAAGATACCATAAAGAGAGAAAAACACCCTTTCTACATAAATACTCTCCAGGAGGAGACTTTTAACAGTGATCATGAATTATATGACCTGGCAGACAAGTGAGAGCTCTTCATGCAATTATTTCTGTGTCTGTATTGTGAAGCTTGTAAGAGTCAGGACTGGAATCTGGCTCCCAAGACTGAGCTATATGACAGTGCTATAGTGCAGAGAGAGAGCACCAGGGCTGAAACATTGCATGGCATCATCAGATCACAATATATAGGTGTGGGCATTGAAGGGCTGATGTTTGAACTAGGAGCACTTCTTGGGAAATTTCAATAATTTTTAAAACATTCTTTATACTGCGGTTGTTAATTGAGATGTGTGGGAATGGGTGTCATAATGGACAATTCATGGCAGAGTAAACAGTTTGTTTTAGTGTGATCATTTCAAGACAGGTTTTGTCTTGTGAGTGGTTTTGGTCTTCAATTTCTGAGGCAGTGTTTCCCCACCCAGGGGCAGACAGTCTATCCAAATTAGCACCAAACACCTTAGTAGGACCATCACTTTCTGCAGCATAAAATTCTTCAGCAGTGCTTTTTCTTACAGGATTTCATCCTACTAGGCTTACCAAGGAAAGCAGTGATATTGCACTTTCTGAACACATTTGCAGAGATGTTTCCATGAAAGGAAAATAAAAAATCGCCCAAAACACAACAAGCCACACACTGCTTTTTACTTCATCCTCCAGATTTCCTTCTCTTGAAACCATAATGTTGCTCCTCCGAAGCTCCAAAGCCAAATCCATCTGACTGTGTGAGTGGCAATACGTGACATTATCCTGTTTAATTATATTAAAAACTGTTGTAAGTGAGCAGTGTGTCTTCCAGGCTGCTCTCATGGCAGTTTAGAAATGGAGATGGCACAACACAGCTGAGTTATGGGAGAAGCATCATGGCAGTTTAACATAGCCAGTCTCAGGCCTCCTACCAGTTGTAGGAGGCAAATCATAGAGCACGGTGAGAAAAATCACAGAGCTGACATGCAAAACTTTGCACTGGTTTCGTTGCCAAAATTGCAAGCGAGGAAGTCAAACAAATAGAACTTGTAAATGAAATGGTTAACATGGGAATTTCTGTAAATTAGCTTTAGGAAGTGGAGTGGAAGCCCTTGCTTCCTTTTGAACCTAGTCTGGTCTGAATTCTTTGTCTTGTTTCAAAATTCCCATATAGGCAAGACTAATATGCTAATAAAATACCAAGATGACTTGAAGTTTAGAAGACATTATTTTTATCCAGAGTAGCTCAAATCAGATTGTTTTGGCCTTTTATACCTTATATCAGAGGGCAAGAAATATGAAACATTCATTATTTCATCTAGCATCTTAAACACACGCATAAATATGTATTTAAATAAATGCTTAAAACATCTTTTTCTTGTAATGTAGACCACTGTGAGAACCCTGAAAAAAGAATAAATTACAAGCATACATAACAACTACATGTCAGTTTAAAAACTGTGCAATAGCCAAGCATGAAGGGGGAGTTAAGAGACTATATGTGGAAGAAGCAACTCTAAAATTTGTATTATTCTAGGTTTAAGTCCCACCATTATCATTATTTTTAATGGTGCTTTTGTATGCTGTTGAGTAGTAATTTGTCTACATCCTGGGTTTTGTTGAAGGAACTGGTTGCACAGCAATTGTACTGGCAATAACCTCTAACACAGTTATGGTCACTCAAACAATTTGGAAGTTTACTTTAGGTGACATTTAAAATTGAAATTTCAAGTATGTTATTCTATCATGTTCTCTCTTATTATTGTTCAGTAAAATACTGTTTTCAAGGAAATCCATGAAATTACAATTCAAAGACTGTGATATGAACGGATTATTTTTGTACCATTTTTAGGTCTCATTACAATTTTTCTTGCAAGACTATGTCTACAGATTGAGTATAAAGTATATCAAGCTTTAAATTCAGGGATAAGCCATTGTTAGGACAGAGAATTTTGTGATAACACAGTCAGTAGATTAATCCACTCTGATGACAGCCTTGCAAGTCTATGAGGAACAGAACACAGAACAAGATTTATCCATCGCATTGACAAGGACGGTGAGGGGAATGGGAAATGGAACAAAATTAGTCCATTTGCATGACAGCCTAAGACTATAATCATATGGTTCCACTCAAATCCTGCAGTAATGGAACATAAAGAAAAAAGCATGAACAAGGCACATAATTTAAAATTATATTGTGCTCATCAACCTTTCCAGTGCCTGTAGAAAACATAATCAGGGAAGAAAAATTAATTTCAGTCTGCTAAATTACACTGTAAATACAGAGGGGATACAACAGAATTGTTCAAACAAACTTGTTCATGTAGCTTTTATAAGTTTGGATAAATTCATTCTGCTCTGTATTCACTAAGACGAGACTATCAAACTAGATCCTCAGCTTGCATAAAGCAGCATAGTTCCCTTGACTCCAGTGAACTTAAAATCTCAAAATCTCCACGGAAACCTTCTCTTGATAGGGAGGCTTTGAAAATACTGAAATAAAAGATTATTCCAGATACCTAGGGGAGAATTTTAAAGAATGAAGATTGGCAAACAGTGTGAAATATAGAATAGCAAATGTATATGTACATCTTCAATATCCCTCCGGTTCTCTGAAACTCACTGGAACTTCTCACGTGCATCCATTTGTGCACCCTGGTGTTTCTAGGATCATGGCTGTCAGGCTGGATGGAAGGGACTTGTGAGCTGAAGCTCAGAATATCATCATTTGAATTAAATAAAGCAGCTGTAATGAGTGTAAGGGTTATAACACATATAGTATATCAAGCATATGCTGTAATAGTTTATTCTTTAAGTAATTAAACAATGCAAACTAAGGCATAGGCACCAAGTAAATATGATGTCATTACTGGAAAGCTCTTAAATGCTTTGTCTAAGGGTCAGACTTACATTAAATTAGTCATGAACCTTTGCACTTTTTCATCTAAACAATGGAATCTTTTTTTAATTTCCTTTCTTTTTCCACTTTAAATACAGGCATTTCTGTGAAGGAAGTTGCATATGAGTATCTGCACATCTCCTTTCCTGCAATCTTATGAAAAAAGCTGCATCATATGGTACAGTCAGCACTGACTGTGCCACATGCATATAGCAGCAATGTTTTGAAAATATTTTAAATATTTGATCTGAGAACATCTGAATTAGTAATTGAAGATGTCAGTGTAGCAGTCCAACCAGTACATGAATAGACTCATTGTATTTTAGTTCTTTTAAAGAGCAAGTCCTATAACCTTGTGTAAGCAAAGTTCCCACTAACTTTAGCTTTAGCAAGCAGGAGTGTATTCAGGACCTGCCTGCCACACCTGGGTGTTCACATACATAATTATCTATGACTGAGGCAAACATGTATTTCTTGTTGCTTTTTTGAGCATTGCAAACTACATTCTCTTTTGGTTTTGTCATTATACTAATGAGCAGAGCAGACCTTAAAACAATTTAGGCTAATCACCCAGAAGGCCAAACAGTGCTCTGTGGGGGTGTGTGTGTGTGAGTACTTTGACGTTGTGTTCACATGGAGCTTAATGCAGAGCATAGATATGAAATTACTGAGGCTCTTTTTCTTGTATGCACACTTAACATGTTATTGATGCTATTTAAAAATAATAAGGAATAAAGGATGAGGACAGTCAAATCAAACTGCTCACCAGCTACCTCCATTCAACCTCTTCTTGGCATTTGGAAGACAAATCAATTTAATCATTCTGCTCAACAATGTTTTTCATGCATTGTGTCACAGTTTTGCAGACTCCTCACATCATTCACAGACTTTGCTTCTGTTTCTCTTCCTAGCATCTACACGGATTCCAAAGATAACCTTGGTCTAGGTTAGCACTGCTGTGCAATGCATAACAGAATTTCTAACAGACTGGATGGGCTCTTAATTGCTATTATAAAAATAGCTCATTCTTTTATGACTGTGATTTATGACATATCTCATTATGTTGTTTCAGAAACACACAGGGTAATGTTTAGAAAGAAGCTGTGCTTCGTGTGAGCAGTGCAATCTCTGCCTCATGGGTGAGGGAGACCACAGCTTCTTGAAATGGCTGAGGTCGTCAGGGACCCACAGAGTGCAGTTATCTGCCTGAGGCTTCATCTGGATGTGCAGCTGCAGAGCAGAGCAGGGACATCGTGGGGCTGTGAATGGCTCAGCTGACCAGCGTCAGGTAGTACCAGTGCTGGGAGGAAGTCCGCGATGCCTTACCAGGCAGGACTGGACCAGAATGCCAGAATGCATGGAACAGTCAATCCATAAACCAAACTGTGGAAATGTGGGATTGATCAGGAGCCCATACAGATGGCAGCAGAGGCCTGGTCAGGTCTGCAGGTCTTTGCTTGGTTGGGTGAATGTTGGTGCAGATGTCAAATGGGACTGTGTCAGAAATTCAGTTCTCTCCTTCAATACTGTCAGATTGTCTCTGCATGAGAAAGGAAGAAGTCTTTCAAAATATACTCTGAGCTTCTGTGATTCTGTTCCCTATCTAAAGATATCCCCTCTACCACTGAAATGTGAATTTTGTCTAGAAGCATGCAAGTTGAAATTTTTGAAGGGATTATTTGTATATGGGAATAAAATGTGAATATCCTGCATGCATTTACACGAGTAAATCTTTAGAACTCAGATGTTTGCAGAAAGTGAACAAGGGCTAGTCACGAATGCTGGGAAAATGGAATTTGCTTTTAACGTCAAATGAATATTCATGAATAATTTCCTCCTCTATTTGCCTACCACTCATATTTAATGATATGGAAAATGGAATGAATAACAAGGTACTGAAATTTGCTGACAATACACAATTATTTAAGTTAATATAAACTAAGGAGTAAAGTAAGGAATTTCAGGAGGAGCTAATAAAACCTGTGTGACTGACTAACAAGATACCAGATGAAGTTCAGTGCAGACAAGTACAAGATAATGAACACTGTAAGAAATAATTTGAACTACTTGAGCATATTGGAGTGGTGTGAATTAGCTCTAACCTCTGGGTTAGGATGGACATACTGTCCAGCAGCAGTGAGGAAGGAAAAGTGCTGCAAGACAGGGGGAGGATAAGTCCAGATCAGAAAGACATCTTCAGTCCTACTGCAGCCATAAGCAGGGCTAATGTAAGATAGAAATAGAGACCTGTAGACCCACCTACAGGAGTGCAAGGGGTGGGGGGGGNTATTTATAATTAATTAATTTCTCTTATTGGGGGTGGAATTACATCAATTTAAGCTAAAACGCAACTCTGAAAGGACATAGTTAAACAACTACAGAGGAAAGAGCAGGCACCTGTGAAAAGTGGCCTGAGGGATGAAACTTAAACTTGCAAGCTTACCTTCTAAATCAGGAGAGCATTGGCATCATACAAAATATGCAACTCTGTGATGGGCATATTTTGAGCTTCTTCAAGACATGCTAAATTCCAGTATCTAGCATTAGAGAACAGACAGAAAGTTTTAGCAATTAGTTATTAGGCTTATATTAAGATGCTAACCATTTAATTATAGCAATTGAGATAAATTGTTGTGGTGATCTCTAGCAGAAGGTCAAACCAGCATACCACATGGTCTTAATTTTAAACCACTTCATTAGGACTTGCTTAGTCATCAGTGCTCCAACACCACAGAAAAATGAGCCCCTAGCTTGAAATGGGTGAGAACATGGTTCGGAGTCACTGTTCCGTGAAGCAACAAAGTCTGAACTTTATTGTAGCTGCTACAAACTCTCCTGTATAGCACTAGGGTCCAGAGGAAACTGTCAGTCCACAGGAACAACACAGTTTACCAAGTGACTGGGATGATAGAAAAGCAATTAGATAATAGCAGGTTTGCCTGAGGACCTGTCCCTTCTGTTCCTCCTTTCTGTCAAATCATGATCTCTGCTGTCATTGAATGGAGAGACTTCACTTGTGCTCTGTGAGCTATTGCCAACTTTTCTCAAACTTTACAACTTTGCAGTGAACCACTATGTTCCTGAAACCTTCAATGGAGGATATAATATCACAGAGAAAGAATATTACATAATAATTTATTTCTTGGCCCAGGCATTGCAGAGAACCTTCTGCCTAACAAGGGATAATGCAAAAAGCTATGGTTGTTGTTTGTAATGCAGGTGTTTGGGTTTGATTTACAGCACTCTTGACAGTTCGTACAATAAACAATCCACTCTAAGTCCTAAATGATCATTCATTATTTTCCTGTTGTATTGTTTTGTTCCCCATCATGGTCCTCAAGCGTTTTCCCTTCTGCAAGAGTTCTCACATAGGAAATGCACAAATTCCTGAGGAGTCACTGGGAGAAAGGATGAAGGGATGCAGCTGGGGGAAGATGGTAAGGAAGGAAGGAGGGCGGGACTCTGGCCATGGCAGGACAGTGAGAAGTGGAGCAGAGCACCAGCACTTTTATGAGCTGTTATCCAGGACATTGTTAACTGCGAGGGACTGAGAGAATGGAAAAGAGCATACTGTTTTCCAGCACTGTGTATACTCGTCTGGCCGCAGTTCTCACCATCCCTGCAGCCACATCTAGCTGGTCACTCTTCCTCTTCTGCTCCCTTTGACCTGCATTTCTGCAAGATACAACCTCATGGCAGATCAAGGTTCCTGAGAAGTGTAGGACCAAATCCTGATATCCTTCCTTAAGATCTAGTCATTCCTCAATAGATATGGAAGTTAATTCAATAAGGACCCAAACCCATGTCATAATTGAACTATTTTTCAGAGTGTTACCTGAGGAGTAAAAATTCAGGATGGTTTTTGTGGACTATTGCCCTCCTGAAAGATTGACTGTAAGGTGAGAGTAGACACCTGGACAGATCAGAACAGTGACTGCCACAATCCAGCACTGCATGATAGGCAAATAAGAGGTATCAGAACTCTTTTCCCACGTGGGGGAAAAAATAGATGTAGTTGTGGTCTTGTAGGAGCCAGTCTAGTTGTCTGGTGGCTCACATATTAGCAATGCACTGCAAGAGCACTTTGCTGATGCTCCGGTATAAAATGAATGTACTAAAAGCAACTGGTAGTCTGGCATTTCATTGGTGTAATTACGCATAATTACTCACTCTATTCCTGCTACAGAGATGTGACTATTGTTGCAATTCCACCATAGCATGACCAGTCCCAGGAGAGCACAAACAGACATGGAAACTGAATTACTTTATCCCTTTTAGCTGTGAGGATCTCTATACTCAGTCTGTACATCTCTCCTGTATTATAGTAGATGCAGAAACAGAGCTCAATTTCAGGTTAGCTAATCTGGCTTTCAG
Source organism: Campylorhamphus procurvoides (assembly GCA_013396655.1). Taxonomy (NCBI): domain Eukaryota; kingdom Metazoa; phylum Chordata; class Aves; order Passeriformes; family Dendrocolaptidae; genus Campylorhamphus; species Campylorhamphus procurvoides. The sequence goes on from WBMV01009271.1 coordinate 1,150,050, forward strand.
AAGCATTGCATTCACTTTAAATTCCCTCATTTCATGACTTCATCCAGGGTAAAACAAAGAGCAGAAAGAAACTGGCTCTGAGCACTGAAATGTGCCATTTCCTTTGGATGGACGTATAGCTACACAGGTTTAGGAGGATGTGTGCATGCATATGTTTATGTGAGTTCGTGTGTTTATTGCTTCAGAATTGCCTAGAGTTACATCATCCCAAGAGATATATTCAGCCCTGTATGCTCAGATAGAATATGACGTTTTCACATAAAATGATAAGGATTTGTGAAGCACTCAGACAGGAAGGTGAGGTGACACAGTTATAAAACAGATACTGACACTACTTTGCGGCTAGAGTCCTCTGAGGTTAGGCTGCCCTATGATAGGCTAGTTGCTTTTGAAAGTACTTTCTCTGAATTTTTTTGTTTAAAAATAATTTTAACCAATCATGGAAATTTATTATTTTTATTTGACATTTAAGTACATTTTCGATTGTATCCAGATTTTAAGGACTAGGGGAAAAAAACCCAATACTTGCTGTAATAACAAGGTTAAATGAAACATTTCTGAAGTATTATAAACACCATTTAAATTCTTGAAGTGATAGGATTTGTTTTGAAACCAATAAATAAATTTGATATATAAAAAACCAGTAAGCATTATAGAGGAAACTTTATCAAATGCCTTTGTTCATTCTCTGGTTTACATCACTTGTTCCTTTTGGCAGCAAACCTGGTGATTCAAAAGAACAGTCATTTGTCAAAAAAAAAAGAAAAGGCTGAAAGCCTAATGATATGATCATGATCATATTTTTATTATTGGCATTAAATATTTATCATCCTAATTCAATAATTGATACATGTATGTGCATATTTGATAGAGATGAATGTGTGTGTGCATGCACAAGCATGTGGCTGTTGTGCATATACAGAGTGGATTATATTGGACCACACTGTGAAGGGTTAGATACTGAAATCTGAGGGTACTGACTGTACATGGAACACAACATCAAGGAGGCTAAAGTCGTACAAATTCTTCCTGGAGTATTCAGGATCTCTCAGTTTAATACATCCCTCTCATCATCCCCTTTCAGGATGATTCATTGTGGTCTGAACGTTCAGTCTGCAACCTATGGCTGATACGTTTGTAAAATGCCCATGAAATGCCTTTTTTTTTTTTTTTGGCTCTTCTTAAGTATCTACAGGCATACTTGACTTGCAATTTCAGAAAGAAATATATATCCTTAAATACCCCAATTGTTTTTCCCCGCTGCAAAGTGCAAATTTTGTGAGATTTTTTGTTATATATTCTGCTAGCAGTTCAAATTTGATCACATCAAGGGAATGAATATCTGTAACACAGTAGATCATGCTTATGCTCATTCAAAAGAAACACACCAATACTAGCTTTATGCAGTTTTTGCTCTTTTGTTGGTGATATAGGCAGTTTCTGGAATGAAATCAGTTGCACTGTATTTATTTATATCTATCTTTCAAAAGCTACCTAAGATTGAGCTCTAGGAAGTCAGCTGTGGGTGTTAATTTCATAGCATTGTCCACACAATTAGAATCCCAATTACCTTTAAAACCACTATGAAAAAAATACATTTTTTTATGATGAAAAGCTTGGAAAATATCCAATAATTTCTTAAAGCAGGCTGATGTCTTCCAATCTGTTCACCAACAAAAAAAACAACTTGAGAATTCTACAGGTGTATATAAGATATTGTAATCACAATGATCAGTAATCAAAAATGTGAGATTTGAAGTCAAGCATGTTAGCCTGTGTATATTCATTGACTTATGTTCTCCTAACTCAGTCTTGCAAAGATAAATGAGCCCTTTACAAAATGAACAACACATGTAAGTATAGAACTGGGGCTTTGCTTCCCATGTGTAGGAATGGAAAGACTGTTGTTTGAACTGTTTCCACAAACCATTTACTTTTAATGTTTTTGTACTTCGAGGAAAGCAGAGGTGAATTCTGCTTTCCACATTCTTGCACCCATGTTATTTGGTTTAGACATATTCTCCAGTCTTCCAGGAATATGCATGTTTGTTTGTGTCCCTCCTCTCTGCCTATAAAGACAGGCACCCATCAATACTTCAGTTTTGTGACACCTCAATAATTTTTTCTCAGCACATTTTGAAAATTTTGACAGCACAAATTTGAAGGTGTCTGCTTTCTCATGTGTTCACCTGCTCATCTCCACTTGTTTAAATCCTATCCCTGTATGCCAATAGATATTATCACTAAATCCTCCTGGTTTAATCTCCAAAATGTCTCAGAAATCTCTTCTTTCCTCTTCATTCTCCCCATAAAATCTTTGTCAGGTCCATCCTGCTCCACAGCCATGTCTATTGCGACCTTGCTGTCTTCAGCCTCTAAATGACACTCACATTAGCCAGTTTTTAAAGTAGTGTAATGCAAAAGTAATCCACTGCTCCCAGTATTGAGATCTCATTAAGATATTCGTAAATCCCTCTTCTTCTCTGTCTCCCTATTGCCTTCTAAATCTGATCGAAGCTCCTTTTATCACCCAAAGTTCCCCTTGACCTAGCCTACCTTCTTCTGTCCTTGCTCTGTTCTTCCACATCTTTCTTCTTTATGTGCTTCCTGCTCCACTGCCAGTCACAGTGTAAACCATTTGCCAATTAGACCTATGTACTGTCTTCGATGTCATCCACAGTACCTGTGAGTGGAGTCACTATTCCAGATGGAAAGTATTCCAATGTGATTAGTCCCCTTTATAAGTTTGAATCATTGACTACTAAAAAGGCAAGCTATCAAGTGTTTTTATAGCAAAAAGGAAAGGTGGCATTTGTCTTCTAATAGTAAGAGTATATTTTTTTCTGAGTAATCCACAATTTTTCCTGTGTCCTTAGGCCCTGAATCAGAAAAAGAATTAAAATTCCTACTATAAATTTACTATCACTGTGATTACAAAATTGCTTTCCAACCACTCTATCCAAATACCCCTTGCAAAATGCTGATGTCTAAACCATATTGAAATGTCCATCTCTTACTTTTCAAAAATACATTTCCAGCGCTTAAGACTTGAATTTTAGGTTGTAACTTTTTGCTCTCTCCTCTTGCTTACTATTAAAATCTTTTACCTTGGGGAGTAAAAAGGCACAGGGTAATAAGGTATAATTTCTGCATTTTGGGTTTTACAGCCTTTATTAATACACTGAAGTTTAGCAGCAGGATCTGTAAGTTAGTTCAGACCAGCCAAGTTTACAGTACAGTTCATGCCAGCATGAGGGACAGGACGTACAGATCAAAGCTCTCCTCAGGCCATCTCATTTTGTGTTCCTCTGTGTCTCCATGCATTAGATTACAGGAAAACTTGACAAAACAAACTAATTCCTAGTCCCTTCCTTTCTTACCCTCTAAGTCCTCACCCCCTCATAAAATCAAACAGAAGGAAAACAGTCTTCCTACACCTGGACTCTTTGTACATTTTTCTGCAGTTCATCAAAAATTAACATCTGGTTCCTGGAGCTTCCTCTCTGTTTGCCAAGGTGCTCCAGAAGTACTTTGTGCCAACCAGACACCTACGTGCTATTTCTACATGCCTCACACTTCCCTGACCTGAATAGAGTTTAACCCACTGAACTCCAACCAGCAATGATCATGGGGCTGGACAGTGATGGTAGGCAGATAGTTCCTAAAAAGTTTAGAAAAAATATCCCACATGCCCATCCAGAGATAATTCCTAAGATCAGACAAATAATGCTTTCCCACCAGGTACCTACCAAAGTCCCAGCCTCAAAACTTTCTAGTCAACACAATGTATTTTGCCACATTGACATTCCACAGCCTCATGTCTGTTTGATCTAGTTTAGGGAGATTATTCCTTCTTCCGGCAGTGTGCCTGTTTGTGCATGTGCCTCACCTTTAATCTGTAAAGGCAGGCATACACCAACACTTCAGTTTTACAGGGCTTCAATATGAGAGCCGTCATCTCCAGGAGGCTGGGAAATGACAGTGTACACATCATCCACAGCAAGATTAGAGAAAATACTGCCATATCGATGTGTAATATAAGTACATGCTGAATCTTCATCAATTAGGATGCTATAATGAGAACTGCTTACACATTACATAGAAAGGCATGCCAAATGCATTACCAAATTGGCTATATTGAATGTGTCCTGTTACACAACACCCTATTTCACGAACTCATAGAAACTTCGTCTCCTTTGGCTCCTGAGAATCCTGGCCATGCAATTGTCTTCCTGTCTCTTTCCTCCCTCCCTGTATGTCTTTGTTTTCCTCACAAAGTGGAGCTCAGTGATTTCCTGTACCTCCCTTACAGCCCGTTACCCTTAAAGCAATATTGCTTAGCTGCAGTAAGGATCCATCTCAAAACTGAAGAAAGCTGTAGGAAGAACAACTGCAATCAGTCAAGACTGATTCAAAAAAAGGAGTCTTGGGGCTCACCAATACTCATCTCACCAGGAAAAGGTGGAAGGAAGCATGTAGATCGTTACCTCTGAGGTCATAAACACTGAGCAAGTTACTAATCTCCTCCACCTCTTCCTCACCCTCCTTCATCTTGTGATCCATTCTGCTGCAGCTCCTGTACTCTTCCTGCCAGCAGGCTGCGGTCACCCCTTCCAGCTTCATCTTCCCTCTGCCTGAGACCCGCTCTCCCAAACATGCTCCTCTAACCTCCTCACCTCGGAATCTTCTTTGATACCTTCTGCAAGACACAGGCTCCTATTTCCCTTTTACTTTCTCATTTCTTTCCTACTTGCTAGAAGAGCAGGTTCTCAGTCCCTCCTGACCCTTCCTGTCCTGCCTGTTAAGCCTAGGGAGCTTTGTGGAAGTGTGACGCTTGGGACAAAAGGCAGTGTCAGGGCTGCGCCTGCACTGGGACATCGCTTTCCTGATAGGCATATGTGTTTATTTTGCACATGGTCATATATTTTAAGACAGGGAGTTTTTTTCTGTGACACAGAAACTCTGCACCAGGCACTGCACAGCAACAACATCACCAATGAAACTGCTTCCATTCCTAGGTAGGTGAAATCTCTGTCCCTGGGCAGCATGTGGCAGATGAGAAGGGAGTGGGATCTGGCAAGGAGATATTAATGTTTTGGGGATAGTAGGAAGCTGCTGGGTACACGGGACTGAAAGTCCCCATACTTTGATCAGTGTTGTTACTGGATTCTGTAATTGCATAGTTAGTATCATTCCAAAACCAAATCCCACAAATGCCTGTCTTTATCTCACTGTGGGTTTTATACTGTAAAAAACAGAAATACTGTGAGTTTCTGTGGGTTTGGTTTGGGTTTGGGTTTTTTTTCTTTTCTCTCTCTCCATCTGTTTGGGAGATTTATAGATTTTACATGTTATAAATAGTAAAATAACGGAATCCTGCAGGTTTCTGTTTTAATCACTGGAAGATGTTCTTTCAAAAACACAGGGATGGAATTGGGTGATACCTAAATTGATTTGGATTATATATAATTGTTAAAAATTTGTGTGGGTATTTTTTAGTATTTTGAATTTTTAATGACATTTTAATTTGTCCAAGAAAATAACACATAAGTGAGATTTCATGAAGCAATTAATCATGTGATTATAATACTAGGCTAGAAAGTGTTCAGAATAATATTTAGATAGGGAAAAGAGGAACTGCAGGGCAAGACAGCGTCTAAGAGGATCTTTGTGTTCTGCACTTTCATTATGTCCTGCTAACAATTTATAAAGTACAAAGTAAAAAACTTGCTTTCCCTTCTGAGCTAAATGCCTCCTTTCTAACCTATTGGGGAGTGTGTATAATAATGCAATGAGTTTTTTTGTCAAAAGGAGAAATTCTTTTTTTCTTTGTGTTAAGAATCATATGCATACATACAATAGGAAAGTAGTTATGCCATTTAGGAATCATCCAGTGGATGGAAAAAAAGAAGACAATACTTTCATAACAAGGAAATGGCATTTTAAGATATTAAATTTAAATAATTTCAATAAGTTTATAGACAATGCTGTCATAATGCTGTAAATATGTGACATGTCATCTTAATCTCTCAGACCATGCCTATATGTTAGCTACAACAATATGAAAGAGCTTATAAAAAATAAAATGTCTGATCAGAACCCTCTCTGGTTTTTTTCCCCTGGACACTTAGGGCAGTTTGGATTATACTCAATACATAATTCAGAGTGCAAGTAACTGCTGTGCTTTACCGGAAAGTACTAGCGAGCTTTGAAAGTCATCCAAATGTTTTCCCCAGATCACTTTTATTGTTGTTTACTAATTCTATACTGATTGGGAACACATACAAATTCTTAATCTATGGTGTCCCCTGTTTTACCAAAGAAGCCCCTGTAGTTGGTGGCCTTTGCCCCATCCTTCAACAGAGCTGAGTCTGTGATGATAAATTTACCGGAATACAACCATTTTGTGGAAATCTTTGGCCCAGATCTTGTTTTACAGCTCAGAATTTTTAGATAATGAAACAAGTCTGATTTTCCTTTGTTCCAGTTCTGATTTCCAGTCTGCTGGACTATGGCTGCACTTCTGCAAGCTGTAACATGACATGCCACAAAGACGCCAGATGTGAAGTACAGGGTGGAACAACAGGCTGCTATTGCTCCCAGGGATACACAGGAAATGGCATAACATTCTGCTACGGTAAACAGATTTTACCTATATGTATTTTTATTATGTGCTCCCTTGAAAAACTTACTCCAGAGCCCATTAGCTCATGGATTAAATTTTATGTCACAGTAACGTACACTAACATGTTTTCAAAGCCAAAAACTTTAACATTTTCTGAGAAATTCTGCAAATTACTCTCAGCCTGGTATTTGCATACAGCATACCATGTATCTCAGCTGAGTATGACCTGTTTACCTGCTTTCCTTTTTCATGAGAGTCATTAATGCATCTTTGCTGATTTATCTTCAGCAATATTCCTTGTGACTCAGGACTTCTGAAGCTTGGAAATGGCATGATGGTTTCTTTACAGCCCTCTCCTCTCTTTCCCACACACATAGCGCTCATCCACTCTTCCCAGTAGCTGGGCATGATGAGATAACACAGCTCCAGAAGACTGAGGAGCTGTGTATGCCACAGAGACATGACAGTGATGACTTTTTCACTACAGCTGCTTTCAAGAGAAATATGCCAGAAATCCTGTAAAGGGGTCTGCTTTTGGATGCCTCTGTCTTCCATCCAAAGAAAATTCTATTTTTCCTGCCTTCATTTTTGAGTTGTCCTCCACTATGAATAGCTCTAATACTTATTTCCACTGTCAGGTATAGCTATATCCACATGCAGACGGGCTGAAATCCATATGAATCTTGTCTGTTTTCAGTATCTTGAGAAGTAGTTATGAATAGTAACCATCTATTTGGGCAGTTTCTGTGTTTCAAGCATCTCAGGAAATTTAGCAGCTACTGCTCAGCAGGTTCGGTATGAGCACAGGTAAGCAGTCCACACATAGTTTGGATTTTTATAGCTCATTTGCCATGGTATACTTGGAAGTTTGTTTGTTTAGGAAAATGCAGAATGCAAAACCTGTTTCCTAAGAGAGCTGTCTACCCTTTTATAAGCTGGGAATGCTCAGAGAGAAACACAGCTGGCTAAAATAATAAACAATGAGGAATAACGAAATCACAGAATAATTTTTGGAAGAGATTCCTGAAGGTCATTTGGTCCAGCTCCCCATCCAGAGCAGGTTCAACTTAAAGAAGGTAGGTTGGGACCTTGTCCAGCTGAGTTCTGAGTATCTCCAAGGATGCAACCTGTGCCTCTCTGGGCCCCTGTTCTAGTGTCCGACCATCATAATTTTGAAAAATTTTATGATATCTATTTGATGTTTCTCCTGTTGCAGCTTGTAACTTTTGCCTCCCACATGCACTTACCGCTGTACATTTCTAATAATAGTTTAATTTCCTCTATAAGCCCTCATGACCTACCATTTGGTAGCTGTAGGCAGCAATATTATTTCCCCTTTGCCTTCTGTTCTGAAGTCTGAACAAATACTGTTCTCTCAGTCTCTCAGTCTCATCTTTGCAGCAAGTGTCATGTAGTTTCTAAACATATTTTTTGAATTTAATGCTAATCTTGTCCTGAACATAGGCTAATCATTATTTCTCTATTGAGCTGGCCTAAAGAGAATAGCTAAGAAACACCTTCACAACACTAGTATTGCATTTGCACTAGTTCAATTTTACTACCATGAAAAAGTTGGTTGATTTGAAAGATAAGGGTACATGAATTTTGCAGAGTCAAAGGGCTACACTTGCGAATCACGCAAAATGGAAAACCAAGCTAATTTTAGCAATACTGCCTGGAACAAATCAAACCAGCACTTACTTATCTGGCATCATCTGGTACCCACTGCATTGTCTGTACTTTTCTAGAGAGTTGTGATCATGAATCATCAATTAAATTTGCAGTAAAGATACCTGTTGTCCTCACTGACATGATTGATGTTCTTAAATCCATCCATTATATATGTACCCATCATAATATTATTAAATCCATCTGCATGAGGACAGATTTATCTTGCCTTCCATGTTCTTTTGTCTTACAGAATATCTTTTTCTCACTTTCTTTTTTTACCTGTATTTTCTTAGGGAAACTTATATTCAAAATTCATAAAAACGTTTATTGAGCACTTAAAGAAAATTCACTGCAGTGAAAAAAGTATTCACAAATCTTATGACTCAATTAATCGGTTATTAAGAATTATACTGAGTATTTGGAAACTCAGTCTTTAAAGCAAAATTTCCATGTCAGACCAGGCAAACAAGATACTAGATGTATTTGTGGTGCTTTGCAGTTAAGTGGCAGTGGTCTGAAGCAAGCCTCGTATCAGACCAACATTTTCTCTGGTAAAATACCTCAACAACCACCAAAGTCACTTACCCTCCAGCTAAACAGGAAAGTTTATATCAGAACTCTGTGGCTGTTGGCCCTGAAAGAGGGATGATGTTTCTCTAGGGCAGGATGTTACACTGTGCATTATTAATATTGTGCAATAGTCCTCTAATAGCATAAAAATGTAACCTGAATTTTAATTGGGTGGGCTATGTAAAGGATTGGAAATATAGACTACACCCTATCATAAATAGTTTAAAGCTATGAAAACATAAAGCAAAGCCTCAGTTGTTTAATGATGTATGAGATCTTGCTGTTCTGTGTGCTGAAAGCAGCAGGTGTATCTGCTGTTCTAGAGATAGCTACCCATTTTTATTCAGTTAATAATCTTGGGCTTTTATAATGATAGTGCAGTCACCTTCAAAAGAGATCATCAATTATGTGCTAATACAGGCATTTTCTATAGAGTATATGTAGTACTTTGTGTTTGCATATTTGCCCTTTTAGTTATTTACATATGTTGTGAGAGTCGTAATTACTGTCAACAACATTAGTAATTTTGCAAAAAGTAGAAGAAACTTCTTAATTCTGTTTATCCTGGTAGACAATTAAACCAGAACAGTCGTTGTTTTGAGCCTTTATTCTGGAACAAGCAGTTCAAATTCTTTCTCCTTGTAAAAATGTTGAAAAAATAATGCTAATTTTCAGGTTAGTCCTCTTCGGCTTTTATAGCTGAGAAACTCTTCCTTTTTATTTATAGGTACATTCTCACTTTTTTGAAAGATTTACATTTGTCTACTTACACTTGTTTGTAACTCCTCTTAAATACTTGTAAATGTTATTTCTTTTCTAGCCCTATCTTTTTAATATGACACACTTGGACATTTTCACTCGAGTTTATTGTGCTGCAAAAGGCAATAATGTCCTGTTACATTTATTTCCTAGCATCATTATTGATGAATCATGAATCACTGATGTCAGCATACCTCAGGAATGGGGTTTGTTAGTTTTGACTTTGCTCCCTTTGCCAGCTGGCTAAGTGACTGCAGAGAGCTCAAGATTATTGGATTTGCTGTGTATAGATAAAGACACATAGATATGAATTTAATTTCCTGGTGTCAAAGTCATGGCTTTTAAAATAATTATCTTCTTACAATCTTTCCCACAAGATTTCAACCACTTTAAATTAGGTCATGTTTTGGACTTTCTGAAGGCATATTTTGGCCAGTCTAACAAAAAGCTAATCCTCTTCATAATCTCATTGTCTTCAGGAAGAATATGTGCAGGAATGCACATAGTCAGGAGAATAACTGCTTGTGGTATCTGGCCTCCTTTATATATTGGAATTATAACTTACATAGCAATAAATTCCTTCTATACAGTATCTTCCAGAAAGCCATAAATGAGTCACCTTGTCAAGCTTTACACTTCTGAGGTACATAATATATCCCAGTCTTCTGACCTATTCTTTTCTGTTATGTTTCATGTTTTATGTAGTATTAGATGAGAAAAAACAACCTCTGATAATACAACTATTTTCTTTTTAGGACTCTGTTCTTGGGCAGATGTGTATTCTGAATTTAATGCATGAGGCTTTAGCTTCACATTATCATACAGCTAATTGAAGCAACATGGGCTAAAGCTCTTGGCATAAAACTAAAAATCAAAATATATCCAGATAAAACTAATTTATAGACAAATTAAGTTCCTTTTATGCAAAAATACCATGGATATTTTACAGACAAATACCATTGCATCTATCACTTTTGTAAATGCATTGATATAAAGAGTCAGACATATAAACTGGGTGTTGCTCATAATCCCAGCTTTCTTCCAAAAGAAAAAAAAAGGAAACAAACAAAATTTCAGATCTTTTACAGAAGATTGGGGTGAAAGTAAGACTTCGTAGAAGCCAATATTTTATTTTTAAAACAAAAGGGAAAATGAGTTGGCATCAGTGATGCTTTCCTAAGCAGCTCTGCTGTTTCAATACTGGCTGCTTCTTGATTGCTGACTGCCAATTTGCTGCTTTGCTGGCACACTGCAGGAAATTAAAGTAAACAGCGTGATCACAGTGTTTACTTTAACTTTCTAAAATACGGAAGGAAAATGAAGCAGTGCTGTTTGTTCCAGGAGGGTAGGCAGGCAAGCAGGAAAAGCCTGAACACAATATCCCTCTCAGATATCCCTACACAATATTCCCTTGTAAATGTCACTTGCAAATTATACTTCAAGACTAATCAGCCTTACTTGTAAAATAGTTACAGCTCTTCCAGAAATATTGAGCAGGGACTTAGACTGTCAGGGAAACTTTGTACTAAAGCAAAGCACTAACTCTGTTCCTAAAGGGAAGTGTAGCAATATTTATCATTTTCCACAGGCAAAAAATACATCAGTGCAAAGTGGTATTTTATCTCAAAATACAAAATCCTTTCTAGAACGCAGGGCGATTTGTGTAAACTCAGCTGAAACAAATTGAAAGCCTACTCAATATCTGAACACAAACATATTTTTTTGTTTTACTGAGAGTCAAGGGACCAACCCTCTGGCTTTTGCCACTATAAAAAGGAGCTTTCCTGTGGGAATTCGGTTCCTGGATCTAGGGTGATGTCATTGTGTCCCACAATTGGCTTTGATTGCAGTCACTGAATTTTTGATTCACTGGTGTCACTGTTGCCATTCTGCATCACCCAACTGGTATATAATTTTGAGGGAATTTTTGCTTTCAAATTAACATGACCCTGTAAAGCCACTGCATATAATCATTTTATTCTATCCAGAAGTGTTCATCAATAGAAAATGATCTAATCCAAATGCTGGTTCACCAGAGGGGAAGTTATTAATTTTTTTGTTACCAGCAGGCATACATCACTGGATGTCACTTCTGTGTTTACCAAATAGTCTAAAATCACTGATACGGAAGATCCAATCCACACACTTCCTAAATTCATTTCACTGCTATCAGTTACCACAAGCTATAAAAAGGCAAATTGCAGCTGCTCTAGCATAGCACAGCAGGAGAAAGATATGCCTTAGCCAAACACTAATAACAGGGCTCAAATCAGTGTCTGACAGCTTCAAAAACTTGGGATGTGCTTCACAGGAGGCCCAAGCAGACCACCAGTTCCCAGACCTTTGGACATGCTCCTCTTAGCCTCTGAGCTCATCTCACTCTTCCTTACCCTTTTCCTTTCTCCTTCTGTATCTCCCAATCTCTGCTGCTTTGCATCTAAATTCTGTTGGAGCTTTTACGTGGTTTCAGGGTGGACCACGGTCAAAACAGAGTGTGAGCTGTGTGAAAGGGCAGGAATCTTCAAATCTCCTACTACAGGTTTAGGTGTCTGGCTTTTTGGTGATCCCAAGAATTGCTAGGATGCACCATCCTATTTGTTGAATATATAGGTCTTATATTTAATTAAATCCATGCCTTCTGGGTTCCTCTCCAGGAGACAAAAAGTTTTCTTCCCTCATATGTCTTCTTTGTCCATAATGTAGCTGAATGTTTTTCGACTTTTCTTGAAGTGCAAAGGGTGATTGCTGAGCTGTGAGATGTTACCCAGGTGAGGTATCTTGATCCCACATTCCAGATTAAATTTGTAGGCAGATCATGGAATTGAAAAGTCTTGACAAATTAGCTGGGAGGATTTGATTTTCTGGTGCATGACAGTCCACTTGCCTGGGAGAGCGTGGATGTTAATGTTAACATAGCATGTTCTGGCCATTTGGGGGCCTGCAGCTTTATGCATGGCTTTTGCCTTTTCATGTGCAAGATGTCACACTTTTTTGTGAATTTGGGAAGAGTTCGATGACTGTGATGGATGCAGACTGCTGGGAACTAACCAGCTGTTCTATGGTTGCCTTCCAGTCGCAAAGGATGGAGCTATGTTTATGTTCCTGAAAATAGCCATACACTTGGCTAACAGTGTTAGTCAAAACAGCTTGAATTTACTTTTTAAAATGGAAATTGCCTATTGTAACTGCCTACTTTTCAAAGTATATTTTAGTTGAAACTTTTAAGAGTAGATCAGAAATTTGAAAGAGGAGAGTGTGTTACAATGCTTGTGATGCATCAGAACATAAGTCAGGCAGAAAACAGTGCAGGATGTTTGCAGTAACAGTACAATCCTGCTGAATAAGACACGGTGGAGGCTGTCTCATTCCAATTGTCTCACTTCTGTAAATGGCTGAGTCCATAAAATTGTGACTCAAAGTGTTTTATGCATTCAAAGTGCCAAATCCAGTTTCCGCACTCATATGAAAAAATCCCTCCCAGCTTTTCACTTGAATGAGATAGGGAGGACTCTTCAGAGGGTTAGCTCTTCTTCCTACTGGCAGAAAACATAGTATGCCTGAGCCAAAGATATAGCCCACAATAACCATTTGTAAGATTGACCCTGACTTTAAGGAGCCTTGGACAAAGTCCATTTTAGGGATGTTTTAGATAGATTCATTACATTCACAGATTTCAGCCCCCCCCCGCCCCCCCCAAAAAAAAGACATCTTTATCTTTTTTTATGGGTTTTGTTTACATTTTCTTGAAATGATACTTTGAGTGTTGCAAAAATATAATAACACATTTTTTGAAAGGACTAGAAAGAAACAAAACTTCCTCTTGTTATATGTTTAATCGTATCAAGTCTCTCTTTTAAATTAGTCTTGTTTGCATCTAAAAACAGTTTTTTAAATGTGTGTAGATGATGCGGTAGAAAAGAGTTATTTGTCTCTCTCAAAAATGTATCAAAACTTTCAGGCTGATCAGCTGCACATGGATGGTTTCTTACTTGTTTAATTCAAAATGTGTTTTAACCCTTGCCAAATAATGCTAATTTCCTTTCTTGAGAAAATACTCCTTTCATCCTGCTTTATGGTACTAAAAATCAATATGTTACATGTTTAGATGATGTGGGGAAATTAATTTAAGGAGCTTTAAACTTATAATTTCAGAGTCTGCTTACTTTGTGTTTACCAGAGATATGATTCCTTTCCTGTGTCTCTAACATCTGAAGTGGTCCCAGAAGGTCCAACAGTAACAAAACATTCTTTTTACTTGCTGGTCTGAAGTAAAAGGATGGAAAGTATTTCCAGAACATGTATACTCATACAGGTATATTAAATGCACAGGGACCTACGTATAAGTAGGCATGTGAACAAAAAGCTGAATTTTCTATTAAAAAATGTAAGGCAATCTCAAAATTATCAATTTTACTCATTCTGTGGTTGTACAGTTGAAATTAGCTTTGTCAAGGAAAGACCAGGATTTATTGGAAAGCAATTGCTTCCACACATTACACTTCCTTGAGACTCTGTGTAGACATTCACATGGCAGAGGCCACTGCAGCCATCAGACAATTACAGCTGCCTTTGGGCCTACGAAGTCATTGCTGCCCACGTAACCAGGAAAGTATCAGCAGGAATGACACATATAAGAGACGATGTCATTTCTGCACAGCTACACTGATTTATGTGTAATATTCCACCAATCTGTTGTACTCATCTTACTTTTGTTTCTCTAATTCTATATTGAATTCATAGAGTTCAGTGACAGAAAAGTGTTCTCTTTGGGACCTTTCCTTTATTTTTCTTTATTTTTGCCTTTTTTTAATTGTATTTCTTTGTTTTCCTCTGCCGGAATAAAGTGGCCAGCAGTGGTGAAGTTGTATGTAACCACATTTGAAATGTATAATTTGTCTAGAATGATATGCTGGTGCACAATTTTTCTGTGTATGACTGAAAAATTGCCGACTGAGCTGTTGGCAGACAGAATATCAAACCCAGCTCAGCCCTGTGTATATAAAAGAGTTTAAGAAGGTAATTGACACTTTGGGCCTCTATTTGCCAAAGAAAGAGATAATGACGTTGTCCAAGAAGATTAGAATCTAACCAAACATTGTACTCTAAATATAGAGCACAAAGCCAGGTGATGTTTGTGAAAATGCTGCTGGGCTGCTGGAGAAGGAGGGGGCTGAAGGACTGCAATTTTGCACTGTATATTTTTTAGGTACACAGATTTAATTTAGAGATTATGGCTGGAAAATGAAATTTACAGTATGTGTGTTTTTCGGTGATAAGAAATTGATTTTGTGACCTTGGTACACACTAATTGAAATATCTGGCACTGTGTTTTGCTGAGGCTAAAGGAAGCCATATATGCCTGGAACCGCATTCTTCTTTCACCTTGAACTGTGCAGTTAATCACAGCCACAATCACAGGCAGGAAGGAAGCTGCCGTTTCACTGGGGTACAAGGAAGCTGAATAATCTCTGCTTATTGTCTAAGGGATAGGTTGTTGCGTGATTACTTTGGGCTGAGTTTAAGAGATTCACAATTACTTTAAAACGGAGACTTCTGGTTGCATTAACATTTAGTGAGCACCAGAGGCCAGAGCCTTAACTGCTGTGGTGCAGCAGCTGGAGCGAACACACTGGGCTGAGCGGCTGAGGCGCTGGGGGTTCTTCTTTCATCAGCCCACCACAAATGCGGCTACTGCTTTAGGGCTGAGACAGCTCTGTCCTGTGCTTTTTGCTGCTGTGCCAGGAAATGAAACTGGGAAAAGGCTCTCTGGTTGTGCTCTGCTGTGTGCTGTTCCAGTGGCAGGGAGGAGAGAGCAGCACGTGGACTGCTCTGCACCTGGACTGTTCCTCCTGTGTACTGTCCCACTTGAATGGCCAGTTGCAGCATTTAGGAACAGCTGCTGCCCCAAGGGACTCCACTGGTGGAGTTTTGATTCAATATGTCTGCTTTATTTAAATGGGTTTCTGTCTTAGTGTGGATTTGCACAACTCTGACAGTCTGCAAGTTGTCTATAAACTAGTGTGGCAGGGTGTCCCATTATTTTGCTTATTGCTTAATGTTACACATTTGTTAGGTTGGCATGGGATCTTGTTTTTCAAAAAGGAAAGTGAAAGCTCCTGAAAAGCCTTGACAATAAATGGTTATTTGTTCAAAACAGCCTAGCCTAATCTTTGTTTATGTTACTAGGCTTCATGTAATGGTGTTGCAATAGAGAAAAATAGCTCTTCAGAATATGTACTGGCTTTTATGTTTTATTTGTAATGAAAGCTATGCACATAGGCAGCAATCTACATAAGTTATAGTGATGGAGAACATAAGCATAGATGGTGACTTGCATGTTTATACATTTACTTTTTATTTCTGACAAAATGTCTGAATCTCAATTTTTAAAAATGTGAAATTAGGCTGAGGTTTTCATTCTCAGAAATTTACTGATAGAAGACTAAGAGAAAAGGTGAATTCAGCCTACAACAGGAGACCACTGTTTCTCTTCTGCCCCATCTGTGCAGAGGAGCCATGGGTCCACTCATACAAAACCTGTCCTATCTTCTCACGTTCAGTCCCCAGCTGGGACAGAGCACAGTGATTTTCACTACCTTCCTAATATTATATTGAGTTTTGGGTAACCCTAAAGTGCAAAAGGGCTGAGGGCAACACGCCTTGGCTCATAACTTGCATCAGGAATGTCATGGGCAGCAGCGAGTTATTGCAGCAGTGATCTATGCATCACATGACAGTCTTCATCACTGATCTTTGGAACATCAGAGGCCCTAAAGAAACCCCAGAGAAACTTCGGGATGTTGGCATGGACTCAAGGAGAAGTTCAGTTAAGCTCTGCAGGCCTAAATAGGAGCTCTGAAGCCTGCATTTGTTCTTTGTGGTTTTGGAAAAGGAGTAGGCGGAAAATTGTATTACAGTAAAGGCTTTGCCTTACTTTTTCTCTTTAATAAATCATTTTGGTGGGTAACATTGATCCTGAGGAAGCTCCACCCTTTCTAAAATCAGCCTGTAAGAAGTTCAGGAGAGGAAGTTGGAGGTACTCAGACAAACAGTTTTAGACCCCTTGTTCCTATCCAAAATATTCCATTATTTAGAACTATGATGAAGCATGCATCAATTCATAAATCTGACCCACTGTGCAATATAAAAATATCAATATTTCTCTCCCATTGTGTGAGAGATATCTGGTGCATACAGAAAGAATTCCATCTCCTTAGCTACCACAGAGAAAATGGGAAACGCAAATAGCCTTCAAAAGTGACTTGAAAGCATAGATGAGAAGTTTCTAAAACTTAACACAGCTTTTCATCTGAGCAGATCAAAAAAACTATGCAGGATGGCAGCTGTAAATGATACAGAGCTATGATTTGGCTTCTTTTCTGGTGTTGTCATGCAAATCTTGGTACGGTGATTCCACAAAGCTTTCATCATACTTAGGTCCATGGTTTAAACCTAGGAAGCTCACAGTAAAACTCTCTTTAGAAAATGAGGTCGCTTCAGGGATGTGTCATACAGCATCGCTGGTCTCAGAAAGTGAAATATTCAGTCCTACGTGTGTCAGGACACAGCAGCAGGTCAGAGAAGTGTTGAGCTCTACTCGTATCATTTTGCACATGAGGTCTGAGGCTTAGGCAGATGTCAAAGTAGAGGTTCGGATAATATTTACACAGCTGTAGGCTGCAGAGAAAAGAACTGTTAACTGAACTTTTTGTATTTCCTCTTGAATAAACAGGTACTATGTTAATACCACCAAATGCTTCTTGTTGGAGCAGAGAGATGTGCTAAAAAACTTCTGGGCTTTATTCTCTCTCCTCAGAGAAAGCTATCACAGCTTTTATTAGCTGTAAAGTGTTCTTGAATTATTACTCAAGTTTTGACTGTAGACTGATGGACATTCAGAAGACTTTTAACCTCACAATGGCACATTACCCCCAAGGAATGCCATGCAGATAGCAACATTCCATTTTGAGCTTGATATTCAATCTAGTAAGGGGTCTGTGCTGCAATATGGACATCTGGCTCTGAGTGCTGCAAGAGAAATACAAGAGCAGGGCTATTGCTGCTTTCACTGGCAGTGTGGTAAAAATAGACCTACTGCCTCTGTTCTTGTAGCAGTAAGCAATGACAAGAGCACGGATGAGTATAGTAAGGTACTTTATTATAGTTTCCTGCAGAAGGGGTGATGCCGATGACATTCCTCCAACAGGGAGGTAGGTGACTTATGAGTGAGTCTGGCAAGCCACAATGGTTGTAGGACACAAAGCCACAGTTAGGGGTAGATTTTCCAAAGAAATATATGTTGAGCACTGTTGAACTGTCTGGCTCTATCCTAGGTGCCTAAAGGAGGACTAAGTTGTTTCAAAAGCATACTCCTGGTTGTGGGTGCAGAGCAATTGAAAAATCTGTCCCTGAAGTGCTTTTTATTTTCCTGTCATGTGTTGGCAGTTTGGGCTTTTGATTGATTTATTTCTTTATTTTTAACTGTAAAGACCCTTTAATTAGCTAGAGGAACTAATGTGAATGAGCTGGAGCTGCTGGTGGTAGCAGCTCCTTGCCATCAGAGATTCAGTAATTAAATAAGTAGATAATATCCTCCTTATTGAGAAGATTAAGAAAATCATAAGGACCTTGCATTATTACAGTGTTTAACATCCACAAATGGTGTAAAAAAAACCCCATAATGGCAATTTTCATTAGTTCCAATGCATGCGGAGGGCTCTTTTCTTTCTTTAAACAGCCAAACACTAAACAATTCCTAAATCCCTCCTTGTTACTTATGTTTTCTTCTTGGTGGTTAAAAAGCCCATAATGCAGAAATTGAAGACTTGCTATTAAAATACTTGCTGACAGCTCCATTCAAAACATTCTTTCAAATAGTGCTATATCACGTCATGATTCATTTGCTATTCTGATATAGCTGCTTTCACAAGTACCTTCCTTCTTGGTTAGGGCCCATTACTTTTCACTGTAAAATTCTTCCTTTAAACACTTTATTGAATCTCTGCTGTAAACAAGTCTTTCTCTGGTGTGGTACTGTTTGTGTTACAGAACACATGTAGCCCCTAAAAAAGAACAGTGACAGGCTTATCCGGCATGAAAAATGAGAAAACTGCAAGAGAAAGAAACCCTGGCCTTTTTCACCTCCTCACCTGTGGCGTACGGGTGCAAGAGCCCTGTGCAATTAGCACAAGTCAGGGTTTCTGGCTCATCATCATGTCCCCACATCCCCCTGTACCCAGAAGGGCACACTGCCCTGCAGAGCTGGCACACATCAGGGCACTGCTGGGCACTGACTCTGCCAGGGCCAGACCTCCACCGGGTGTAGAGCAGCACAGCTCTGTTGATTGCAGCACCAGTATGCAGCTTCCACCAGCCAAAGACCAAACCCAGGAACATCCTGGGGATTAAGTGGTCCCTAGTGAAGCAGGGTGAATTTCGCTGTTGAAGCTTGAAGTTAGAATTATTTACAGTCATTTTAACAGGACAACAGCTGCTCTTTACCTAGAGATGAGCCAAGAGCACTGAAAGAATTTGGATCTCAATTGCAGATGGATGGATTTCAATTTGATTCAAGTAGCTGGACTGTGTGATTCTGTACTGTAAGCTCTCAAAGTCAGAGCTTGAGAGAAAAAATCATTAATTTGGAAGCTGATATTCTGAAAGACTTTTATGAAGCAATATATTTTCATAGCAGACACAGATCAATTTAAAAGTAGTAATCAAGAGCCATGTGCTACGTGTCCACAGACAGAAAATGTAGGGACTTCAGCCAGAGTGAGACACTTAACATTCAGAGCATTCAGACTAGCACTGAAGATATTGCCTCTATGGAAAATAGTATAGTTCAGAATTAAAGTATTGTGAATTTGTGAGATAATCACAATGCTGTGCAGATATAAAGATTCTGCCAGATTGCTGCCAAAAACTAGCTCAACATAACTTTTCTAGGCAAATTTGGGTTTCACTTCTGTAAAAATTTTGGGAGAAGAAAGAGTCTCTGCAAATATTCCACAGAAAAGATGTGTTAAATTCTTGAGATGACAGAAAATTATAATACAACAGAAAGTATTCAAAACACTTTCTCATATTTGAAATGCATTCTCTAAATTCAAAGTAATTACACCAGTTTTCACCAAATGAGATTCAGGCCCAGATATTTTTCCCTTGCCAGCCCTAAGAATTTTGAGATGTAATATTTCCTTAAAAAACAAAACATCCCCACATTCCTGGTTTATGTCATGCAAGCAATAGCATTGTACAAACCCAAAATGTATATTTACTTGGATACTACAACGACCAAACTCCTCTGGAAAATATTTAAATATTTATTGCTCCCTAAGTAGTCTCTTTGAGCACCCTTATATGAAAAAAACAGTAGCCACTAGCAGCAAGAGGTGTTTCAAAAAGCTAATTCATTTCATCTCTTATGGCAATCATTGCCAGACTCTACTCTGTGTTTGAAAGCAGACCCTCAAACATTCACGATTTGTACTTTGCTCATGGAGAGTAAAATTCATGAAAGAGCTTATTGCTTCTGTGTCATTTTTATCTAATTCTGTTCTCCGGTTAAATTGCTGTACAAGGCATACAAAAGAAATGGTGATATTTTTACCACTGATTTCTCCTTAGAAAAGAGGCATAATATGTTGATGTGAAGACAGATGACTTTGCATTACCTTGCTGTATGTTACTTTGTGGCATGAAACCACACAAAATCCTAGAAAATCCCAAACATAGAAAGTTATTGAGGCTAGAAAAAAATCTTTGTGGGAGAATGTTATAATTAATAATTATCTCCTAGCTTGTTTTTTTGTTATTTCTTTACTTCAGCCTTTGACAGACCAGATGTAAATGGCTTTTGTCTGGTCTGTAGATGGTATATAAACCCTTTCCTCACATCCTTGTATAGGTAAACCTGGTCATTAACTCTTCCCATTCCCATTCTCTCCACTTTCCCTCTATCAAATATCTCTGTCCTCATTGATGTTAACTACATCTAGTAACTTAGTATCATCCATAAATTTAATTCTCAGAATGTTTGTCTCTTTTTCCAGAATGTTAATCAGTATGTAAAATAAAACTAGTCTTAATACCAGTTCCTGGGGAAACCCAACTGGATACCTCTTCATAGCTCAGTACAGTGCTGTTTGTCATGACTCATTATCCTTTGTTTACATTCCTCCAGCCAGTTTTCAATCCACATGACAGTGCTCTTATCCAAGACATTATAAAGTATTTTTCTAATAAGATTTTGTGAGCCATTGCATCAAATGCTATACTACAGTCTAGACACTGTACTTTTCAGCAGTTGCTGATATTCGCACCTAAGGTTTTAAGGCAAAAGGAGGTAGCAAATCCCAACACACTTAGCAATGGGATATCTCATGTGAGAAGTGCCGACAGAACACAAGGAATGGTAGAGAGATTGGACTAGCTACAGTCTAGAAGATACAGTCAGAAGAAAGGTACAGAAAGGCATGGTGTGGCTAATAGCAGAGGGAGGAGGACTGCCTTATGATTGAAGAAAGCAGCAGGGGAGGTCAAAGAGAGTCTCAAAACTGAAAGTCAGTTTGACAGGGGAATTCTGTAGCTGTCAGCTCTAGGGGAGCTGTCATTCATTCAGTGATTGTGTCTGATGCTGTTCAAACCAGACGCCATGCCTTGCTCTCTTTCATAGTAATTTCTGTGGTGCTGTTTGCATCACATGCCATTTGGGGCTTTGGAAAACAGTTTAGAAAAGAATCCAGTTTCTCTGCATAAATTCAGATGTAGGTATCATGTGTGTGCCCTGTGCAGTTTACATTTGTAGCCCATCTCTTGTCATGCTATTTGGGCCATGTGGATTAGTGGGAACAGGAGCTTTTGCTCTCGTAAGCCCATGTTTGGGGCTTGTCCCTTGCTCAAATGGAAATAAGTGGACAGACCTTGCACTGGCTTTACCAAGAGCTATTCCTGCCTGAGAAGGGCAGGATCACACCGAGGATCAAATCCTCTTTGTGAAGGGATTACATTTCCTGCCAAATATGTGACATGGTTCAGTTTCAAGCTCATACAAAATAAATCTGTGTCAAGACAGACATTTACCAGTGGCTTAGTATCCAGCACTGTCATGGGAGACAGCTCCCAGCATCCAATCTAGCAAGATCTTCTGGCCAATGTCTGCATGACCTTGGAATCTGTCTCTCTTAAATAATTTCTAGGGATGGTATCTAATGAAGTTTTGGTACTAACTTACATATACTGCACAAGTGTGGATTCCTACATTTAAATTATGTTGGGAGATGACTTCTGAGAAGGCACTTCTAAAGAAACTAGTTTTCCTTCCTGTCAACTCTTGTCACTCCTAGGAAATCTTCACTGTCTTTGTGTTGCTTACCCATGCTTTGGAATTCAAAAGGCATTCATCAGAGACAACAGGTTTCATTTTATACCTCACCAAGGATTATCCTGTGAAAACAATGCTATGAAAATACTTGATGGCTGATTTGTAAGGAATGTGGGGACACTTTGTACGTGTTATAAAAATTTCAATCCAGCTTCTGGAAAAAAAATGTAACATGAACTTGCTCCATAGATTCCTGGTTTTGGCAGTGCTGAGTGCCTGCTTTGAGAGCTCTCAAAAGTCATACTTCCTGTGCTGGGACAATCAGAGGCAGATGCTGTTACTTCCACCCTGGAAACTAACTGCTACTCCAGTTAATACTCTGCTCAGCCTACTGACTTAGGAAAGTATGGGTAATAGTGTGATGAGATTTTTTTTTCCTCATGCAAAAACAAAAGACAAAAGAAAAGAAAATATAAGGATGTTTTAAACCAGCTATGACGGCATTAAGGATTTTGCAGCACTTTCAGACTCTGGAATTAAAGAACGTTTAAAGCACTAACTTGGGGTGTGTTGGCACGACTATGATCCCAAGATTCAATCCATACTTCAAGATTTCACCAATTGGAATAATACTCTCATGAATAAAATAATGCAGGATAAAGTGTTGTTTATGATTTCTTTTCTCAGCAAATTAGCTATGTACATCTTGTAACATTGGCTTTCTGGCATATTAAGTACTTCAAGGAACCTGTTAGAAGATGAATTACATTATCCAGCCAAAGAAATATCAGAAATGTCCTGGAGTCTACACTATCTTAATGTTGATTTAAAATCATTTATTCATATTACCTTTTTATGTCTAGTAAAGCAATGGGATGGAGCCTTTCTTCTTTTTTGCCAAAGTTGTATTATCTCATTTCTCTGAGTTAGGTAAACTGTGATGTGTCTGCTTTACAGATGAGTAAACTTAGCATAAAGAGAGGGAAGCCATTGTTTTCAGTCAAGAATGCCTAAATGTAAGCACCTTCATCTATACCGGTCAGCCATAGAGACAGTGGCTCCTAAAATGAGCCTTTTTTTCCATTCATTTATATGACAGATTATTTTACTTTAAACAATTCTTGGATAAAATACATTAGGCATCCCTAGGGCAGGAACCTGAAATCAAGATTACCACATGAGACATTACCTGCCTGGCTGGAGAGATATGCTCATGGGCTCGAGGTGATTGAATTGCTCTTGCCGACTGAAGTAGCATCAGTAGGAACGATGGAGTGCAGTTCTGCTTAGTCATTGCCTGCAGCTGGGTGATCAGGGTCCATTTTAGGACCAGGGGAGAGCAGGTTTGTTTAGGACTGCCTCTAAACTGCTGCATACTAAAACACTGCTAAGGAAGAGGACATTGCCACTATCTCCATGTCTTCTGGGTTTTTTTCTGTGCTTGAATAAAAGTGACTGCAACTCCCTTGATCATAGCACAGGGTCCCATAGGTGTTTATAGGACCTTGGCAAAGAGTTCCCTGTGGAATTGAGGCATCATTAAAAAACAGAGACTGGTCTGCTTTTTGCTGGCAGGTAGTCAAGGTAGTCGAGTATATCAAGGAGCACAGCACAGAAATTTGCCAAAGTGCTTTTGGTGAAAAAATCTTTTTGTCAAGTTGTGATTAAAGAAGTAGTCACAGAGCAAGGAATTAGAGTACCCCAGTCAGTAGCCAGTCTTTTCCAGTCAGCGTTTTGAGAAAGGTTGTATGAATTATAGAATAGTATAAATTCATAGGCATATAAATTACAACTAATAGTATGGAATACTGGACCTGCTGGGGGTCCTAGCCTGCATATATGGAATAGTCAACATACTGTTTCCATAATTTTAATAACCTTTATAGAGCAGGTGGCTGATGAAGTTAATGCTGGTATCATTTTTCTTTCCCTATGTGATTTGCTGTGATGACAGTTCTGTCATTTCATTTTGAGTATTTAAGGCTATTAGGAAACATTTTTAGGCAACCATCTAGTATAAGTATTTTCAAGCATGCCTAAAGCATGTAGGGAGTCACCACCTTTCACACTGCATATTTCTCAATAAGTATATGATTTGTTCTGTGTTAATCTGGGAAAAACTACGGACAAGATCACCAGCTGTGATAAGCTGCCCAGCTTAATTTAGTTAGATGGAGTTATGCTCTTTTGTTCCAGATGGAGATCAAGTCCAACATCTCACAGTTGCAAAGATTTCAAAGATATGAAACATTTCTAAGATCATTGAAATATATATTTTGCATTTCAAAGATAAAATACAGAAACCAATATGTCATCAAACCATTTAATTTTCTTCCAAGTTTGAGAGTAAATTGACAAGAGATCAGCAATTGGCAGGAGAACAAATGAAACATATCGAAACAGCCAATTTGGTAGTGTCAAGGGAGAGAGATGTGTCGCTTTTACATCTGCTCAAGTAAAGTCCTTGTTGCTGTTTTCCCCCTCCACCTTTCAAAAAATATTTCATTATCTAAAGGTTTCATTATTAGGTAATTGAATTACCTTTATACCTTTATAAATGGCCAAGGAGCACTCTGTTCATTGAAGAGCCTCTCTCATCACTGCGCTGTGATTCCGGCAGTTGCAGTTCGTTTGTGCAAATTTCTGATTTTTTCTCTGAACTCGTCACACCTGACACACAGAAGGTTTCAATTGCAGCTGAGTAGTTTCCTGGGCCCCAATGCTCCAGATGCCAATCTACTACCCCTTTCTTGAACCTGCTATTAAAAGGGAAGGAAGTGGAAACAGCACTGAGATTTCCACTGACAGTGTTTTTCAGGGAATCATGGCAGTGAGCAGCAGCAGAAGCAGAAAAAAGAGCAGGAAGGGTAAGTGCTTCCATGTATTTAAATGCAGACAGCAAGCTAGGACCCTTACACAGTTATTTTCTCTGTGAAGCAGGTAGGCAGGCATGAGCTAAGTCTGTCAGTAGGTGTTAATCAGAGCTGCAAGTCTGATGTGTGGCAGCATCTGTTGTTTGAAGAAATATGGACTGATAATGAAATTAGTATTTCTCTGCCCTTGACTTTCCCTTGGCTACTTGCTGGTCTCTGTTTTCTTTATTGTTAGTTTATCATCTGTCAAATTCTTGTGAGGAGGTTTTCAGAAATGCATCAAAAAAATGAGGAGGCAAAATTATTTAACTATTAATATTTTATTCGTGTTCAAAAAATCTGATAGGTAGTATGTCCTGCATGTGTCTGCAAAATTGGAAAACCAAAGAATTTAATGAGAAAAGTGACAGGACCACTAGATTTGCAGTAGCTTTTTTGCCAAGTTGTGTATCTGTGAGTCTGCTCTCATATACACATGTACCCTGCAAACTGAGAAAGTGGAAACATGAAAATATGTGATTTTCTTTTCTTAAAATAAGTGCTTTCTTTTGCTAGGAGTCTGATACTTGGGGTTTGGTTTGTTTTGTATAAGCTCCAAGTATTAGAGTTGTTAATGTGATTCCAGGAGTTAAAGCTTTAAGTAAAAAAATACTGAATATTGTAAAAGTATTAATTTCATATACTGGAGGCATTTCAAAGGCTGAGCACTGTAGTCCTGAGGTGCTTAAAAATAGCAAGCAATTCTGCTCAAAACAGACTATTAAAACAATCTTTGTGTGTGCAATTTTTGCCTCAAATTCTACTGGATCTACTAGAAAAATTTGTCCATAGGAGAAGGAACTTTGCTTGAAGGAAGGGTTTAATCTGCTTGAGAAGGTTACTGCAAGGAGGGCATCTGCTGAGTGGGCTGGAAGACCTCCCCTCTGTCTTCAACAAGGGAAACAACAGTACAGGGCTTAGAGACAAGTACAAGCAACGTGTAACTTCTCTGTGACATCAAAAGGGTATTCAAGGTTAAATGCCCCAACCACTTAAGTCCATGACAGAATTTCCTTTTTAACTCTGCTTTTTAATGGGGAAATAAGGTACCTTTCTAACTATGCAACTTAATCCTGCACCATCCTTCGCTCAAAGTAAAAACATTCTGGAGGGCAGTGTTTGAAAGGAAGTTTCAGTTTGTTTCATTTCTTAAGAATAATTATGTGGTTTAAGCTTACCCAAACAAGATCAAGGTGCCAAATGAGTTCATATTGCTATCAAAGCAAATTTGACCTTTTGGGTTTGAGCCTGTTTTGTTTAAATCAAAACAGACAAGGTAAACTACAGGATTTTGTAGCTGGGGAACTGAGACAAAGGAAGGCTAAGTGATTCTACAGGCTTCCACAGGTTGCCACCCACAGTCTATAGGAAAGTCAATAAATGAACATGAAATCTGTAAGTCTCTCAAGGTCACATATTCAAGGGTGCATCTTGCTCATAACCTCCAGTTGTGGAGGTGGCTTCAGGAGCATGGATGGAGGTGGAAAATCAAGAAAGAAAACTGCTGCATAAAGGAAAGAACTAACCTTTTGTATCTGGGAGTTACTTGGGGGCTGGGAGTTGGGGACAGGGAGGCACAGCAGGGAGCAGTGTCATTATGGCGAAACTGTTGGATTCAGCATCAGTGAAAATGCCTTGACTCTCTAGAGGCATTTTGCATGTGTAGAACCATAAATGTCAACAGAGATGCCTGTATTTGCCAGAATAGTTTACAATTGCTTACTTCGCTCTTTGTTATCAGGGAAAACCCCTTGCTGAGCAACCACCAAAGATGAGATTTCCTGTTAGGGTGATGACTTCTAATCATGCTGTTCCCATTATCATTCCAACAACATCCCTTGGCAGAGAGTGGTATTCTAGGGCCATAAAAGATGTGGACAGTATGAGTCACACAGTCCATTGGAGACTCCAGTGCACTTTCCCATGTTTAGTATAGATGGGAAGTCTTCAGTAGCAGTTGGAAAATGTTGAATTATTAAATTATGTCTGCAGCACTTCATATAATTATTGCCCAAGTGATAGTAGAGCAAGATAAGCCTGGTGTCGACAAGCAGAATTTTCCACCTTCACAGTTTTGTTAACAGACTTGCTATTTTGAAATTCAAGAAAAGTCCACTCTGTCAGGAAGAATTGAAATAGAAAATTAAATGGGTTTGCATATTGCTCTGCATGACAGATTTTTTGTTAGCCTTCAAAGTCTGCATGATCTAACCAAGCATGTGGAAGCGAGATACGTATTTCTGAGTGATATAATAGTTGTTATTGTGGAGAATCATTAAATATAAGCAGTTAACTCAAATGTTATTTTAGTTTACCAATTATTCTGTGGATTAATAATACTGTAAGAGGAGACAGTAGAACAGGAATGGCTGAAACCATTTTTGGGTGGCTTCTCAACTGTCTGCTTTCAGAGGGGATTCACTCTGGGGATCTTTTCTTCCTCAAAGGAAAAAAATTAAACAAGAGATGATTCCACAACTTTGTTTTCACTAGAAAGTTTCAGCAGAAACTTTGTTTGCTGTTCCCATGTCTTTCTGATAAAGTGCAATAGGTACACCCCTCAACTCACTTCTCTGAGGTGTTTGTAGGCAGGAGTGCTGTGTGGGAACATAAGCTGCTACCACAGTCATTCTCTAAACATGAAGTTGAAAACAACAGCTCTGCTCTGGTGACAGAAAACATCAAAGCAACAAAACACGCTACTTTATCTGATGGGGGTAACAATATCTCAGCTAATAAAATGGCTGTCATCCCTGCCCATTGTATAGATAAGGAAGCTGAGGACATTTGGATGCTCTTTGTTGGTACGCCAAGTTGCAATTATCCTATGACAGAGCCCTTCTGGGCTATGATTGATGAAACATTTTGAGGGGGAAAGCACTTCAGTAAGTGAATTTCATTGGATTTCATGATGACATTGCTTGCAAAATGGTTGGCAAAAACAAAAACATTTTGAGTGGAACTAGGAAAACATGGCCTTATTTAATTTGCCTGGGATGTCCTTGCCACATTCATTTATTTGTATTTTATGTTGGATGTAAACAAGTCTAATTCTGAAGTTCTTGTGTTGACCTTTTCTGGCATTGAGATCAAAGTACTGTCTGCAATAAAGATGAGAAGACTTTAGAGACTTCAGTGGCTTGTCAGAGTAGGGTATGTTTAAACATAAAATATCACAACAGAGCAGCCTTTGGCTAAAACAGGCACCAAATGAAGTTCTAAAGAAATTCATTGCTCCTCAGGAAACCCATCATTATCTTGCAGTTTAATGGCCTAAAAGTAGAGCCTGCTTAGAAAACAATTTTTCCTTTTTCTTGAGCCTTAACTCACAGAGTGACTCCGCCACTTGCCTCTAACAGATGTAACACGGATGTCACCAGGAAAGAGGAAAAGTATGACCTTTCTTTACTCAAATTCCTAGGTAGATTTGAGGACTCCTCTGAACAATACTCATCCCTCTGTAAAATATCAGCCTTTCCAAAACATGGCATGCTGTCGCATCCCCAGCATGCCCTTTCCCTGTCTCCAGCTGTTTCTTATCCCAGATCTTTCAGTGGGTCTCGGGAGGAGGTCCTGGAGGTCAACTTTACAGTGCCTGATCTGGAGCTTAGGCAGCTGGAGTAAGAATGTGAGCTCTAATTCACTATTTTCATATTTAACAGCTTGACCATTCAAAAATAAATGTCTTTTTAAACACTACTTTTCTGTGTCCATAGTCTGAATTTAGATGTGAGATGTAAACTTACTCCAAATGAAATCTTTAATGCTTGATATAACATAAAGTTTCCAAGAAATCCGTCACAGAGAACCTTTCCCAACAAACTGAAACTGGGATTTTTCAGTACTTTGACTGAGCTAGGACTTCCAGAGCAAAACTGAGGATATCCTATAGAACTGCCTGTGCTGGTACATTCCAAGACAGGTTCAGAGTACAAAAGGCAATGACTTCTTTTGATCGACAAAACATTGGATACATGATGTAATATTTTCCTGGATTAAAAACAAAGTAACCATCTTTACTGCAGCTTGCAGCACTTCTCCACTTTTCTAATAGATTGCCCAATTTTCAGGGATACTTAATATGTTGTAGAAATCTCCCCAATGCTTTTACAAGTTCAGTCTATCTGAAAATCAAAATATTTAACTTGATTATGTTTTCTTGAACTTACTTTTAGGCACTCATTTTGAGAGGTTTATTTCAATAAACGAAGGGAAGCTACTTTTCGTATTTTTGAGTGATTTTCTCAGAAAGCAAGTTTTTGCATTTCCAATTGACACCTTTGCAGCTGACTAATACTCAGCAAACAATACTAATGAAAGTTTCTGCAGTGCCTCCCTCTCTGACGGATCCTCAGCATGGCAGTGTGTGGAAATCTGTTGCTTTATATGCCTTTATTCAATACCTCATGACAGTTCTCCTTTCCTGTGGCTTCTCTCATCTTAGTATGTAAATTATACCCCTGACTTTAATCAGTGGCAGCAGCATTTTCTCTGTATTTTGTAACTGGGGCTTTGCCTCCAAGAGTCTGCTGGGCTGACACAGCACAGGACTGGATAAACCAGGTCAAGCAATTTAGTGAGCAGTGTGGCTGTGCAGTGTGCTGAGATGGCCAGGCTAATAGTGGCTATATTTAAAGTGCTAATTAGCCTGGCTAGAGAGCTGCACTCCTGTAGCATCACTCCTGTGGTATGACCTGCCTCTGAGCTCCGTGCAGTCCTCCACTGTGACACTCAGGCATATCTCCAGTTGCCGAAAGATACACAACATTTTTACAACATACCTACAACCTCCCACCTGTCAGTACTCCCAGGCATAAAATGCACATAATAACACTTTATGTGGCAGGTTGTATTACGGTAGACAAACTTGAAAGTGTTTTAGTCCTGAGTTGTGCCACATTTCAACATTATTCCCTGTTATAAGTATTACTTCTGTCCAAACTCTAGATATGTTTTTAATGGAATTTTTATATTTTTGCCTACTGAGTGTGTTTTGTATCTTTGGGATAATGAAGTCCTTAGCACCTGTACCGAAGAATAAAAACCTTCACTAGAAAATGACAAATTTATGTAGACAACAGTGATTATGAATAAACAGAATATTTCAACCTAGGAAGTAATAACTATTGAAGAGTAGAATTGTTCGCATAGTCAGAAAGGGAAAAGTCACTTTAGATTGATTTAGGATGCTATGTTCTCCCCTCACACTCAAAATTCATTAAGGGACCTGAGTAAGTTAACTCATTCTGCCATTTGACATGAAGCTAAAGTTTTCCAGATCGTATGTCTTGGAAACAAAGGTCCAGAAAGAGGTAACAAGACTATTTGGCATGAGGAGACCATGGTTTCCATCACTTCAAAACTGTAGGTTTCAGGAAGGGGAGATGAAAGAGGAAAACTAGCCTTAAGAGCAGTCTGTTTTTTGGAAAAGATTGCTACAGAAAGGAGGAGGGCTAGATGCTTTCCAAATTAACAAATTCTGCTGAGATGATATTTGGCTATTACATGGGAAAATTACTATAATCATCCAAAAATCTGCAACCTTTTACCTGAGCCGAGTGGTAGCAGGGACATAACTTCTCCTGAGTTTTATAACCTCCAGTTCCACTTGCATCATTAAATTTATCTTTAATTCACATCAGAAGGGAAAAAAAAAGGGGGAAAGAGGGAAATATATGACACCAAACCCTGTATGATTTTACAGTGAATTTTTTTTTCCCAGAAATGATCCACTGGGGTCAGTCTCTGAGAATATCACTGTCAGTAGTTAAGATGTTTTCACCATGGAGTTAAATACTTGCAGCATTGACAGTAGCTGGAAATACTTCAGTGGTTATTGTTGTAGTCATTAGTCTAGCTGAAGTAATGCTGGCATGTTTTCCCTCTGGGTAGAATTCCTCAGCCTAATTGTCTCCTCCTTGCCAGATCATATTTGATATCTTCAGGTTTGGAGCCTGAATGTTTTCCAGCAATTAATGGCATTCCTCAGTTATAGATTGAAATTATTTCCTTTTGTGATTTAGTCTACCATCCAGCAGTGAATCTATTGAATTCCAGAACATTTAAATGGGATAGTGTACAAATAAGGCTAATATAAAAAGCACAGTCATCAAGTCACATGAAAGTTATGTGGGCCACTGTAGAAAATAGATAGTTCACATGTAATTTCTGACAAGAATGAAACAGTATTGACTTAAAAATAAAATCAATAAATCCATTATTTACTATTGTGTTATCTTCTGCTAATGACCTAACTTTAATATTAGCTTATAGCAGTATAGGTCCATGTGTCTCACAAAGCAGCATTAGATCACTGCATGTAACAACCTCATGAAGAGTACTGGCAATCAAATTTCGCCAAGCTACTCCTGTCTTTAGTACTGTACCTTGGGTTTGACAAAAGTATATAGTGAACTCTGTAGCTCTGATGCCCATACTAGGCTCCTTAAGTTTGAGATTTCCTGGGAGAAAGACAAAAGAGGAGGCTGAAGTGCTCCAGGTACAAGGAAGTCATGGTCTGCTACCCTGAAGTGTGAGTGTCAGTCCCATGTGCCTGAGCCGCAATGTGGGCTGTGTTCTTCATCCACACGCCTGACAGGTACCCTGAGACCCTGCTTCTACATCAGCAGGGGAAGCCTGACCAGCTCTAAGTTTTGCCTACAGTAGAAGGGGTGAACCTTCAAAGCAGTTGTAGGTCTTCCCCTCGTAACCTGGTCAGGGTAGGGGTGTCAGCCAGAAAATAAATAACTGATTTGTGGTTTGGACACCCAAAGACGCTCTCTACTTGCAGCTGCACAGCCCTGAAGCTTTCTTGCTGAGTCTCTGTTGGTTAGTGCAGCAATATGTTCTCCCCTGGGGGAGCGTGGGGGCTGTTGATGCTCTCTGCACTGCACGTAGTCCCCTGCTATCCAGAGGTACAGGAGGCAGTGCCGGAGAAAAACTGGGACAGGGCCACTCAATATTTATTCCCATCTTCAATTATTTACTCTCTGCTTCCCTTCCATTTCACTAATTTGAGCACCTTGCAGACGCTTCTCTAGGTAAATAGTTTGTTTCCAGTCAAGAAGGAGTACTTTCAAAGATATAACCCCCACCATAATCCCATTCTTCATGTATGAGTGATCACAAATTACAGATTTTCTTTTTTTGATACTTCACAAGTGTTGAAAAGGCAGGTTGTTCTGTATGGCTAAACAAATGACAATTTCATCACTGGCACTTACCTGATAATAAATGCTTTTCATGTTTAATTTATAATGTCTGGAAACACCAGCAAGAGATAAGGGAAATAGTTTAGATAATATATTAACCTGTCCAAACCTTGTCCAGTCTCTGACACTCAAACTGAATGTGATTTTACTATGTAGGAAACTTCTCTTTACTCCTTTTACAGTGTTCTGCCCAGTTCCTTAAAGTGGAACTAAGGGAATTTCTTTTGTGAGGCCCTTTAGTTCACCAGAAATGAAAGAACTTTTGATGCAAAATCATCTCTGCATATACACATAGCCTGTGAAGACTGTGAAAGAAAATATTTGTTTGCTGTACTAAGAGCTTTTAGGAGATCAGCGAATTGCAGAGCCAACAAGTTTAAACCAGTCAAAAACTCCTGACAAGCTATAAAAACATCCTGAGATGGCATTGTGAAAAGCTCTTGAAAGGGGGTAGGGAATTACAAAATCTTAGCAAAACAGAGTTTGCGGTGGCAAGATTTCCTATGCAGCAACTGCATGGGTGCCTGCCCCAGTGTAGGACAAAGATGAATCAGGCCCATTATGAAAGAAATTCATATTTAAATGAGATTTCCAGCCCAGTTGTACAGTCTCAAGTGGTTATTCTAAGCATCTGCTCTTTCATGCTGATTTAGACCAAGCTCAAATGCTGAATCTTTGGAGAATCATAAACAAATTGGGTTAAATTGCCATTAACAGAAATCACAAGAAAGGAAAGGCAAGATTGTTAATGGTATTGCTGTTCTTAACTTCGGCTTTGATGGCTGTAGATGCACAATCCTGCAGCACAGAAGTAATGTATGTAAGATCACCCACTGTTCTGAGACCTCCAGACAAGCTAAGCACAGCAGGGTGAGTAGCACTGGAATTTGTTTTACAGGAAGCCTTTCATTTCCTTGCTTTTGAGGGGTTAAGTGAGGCACTTCAAGCACCGTTCTCCCACGAGTGTTACACCAGGGAAGGGTAGTTTTTGTTTCCCCCAGGGGCTCCATAGCAGCTTTGGCAGCAGAGCCTACTGTCAAAAGAGAACAGTCAGATGCAATGAATCAGTGTATTCCCCTGCCACTCCAGCTGCTTTTCCTTCCTACCCAGTGCTGTCCACTTTTCAGACTACTGTGTCCAGTACTGGTGCCCAGCCCTGTGTTGCCATCACTGATCTTGACAGGAAAGTATGCCCCAGATGCCTACAACCGTGGTTTACATAGGCCAGAATTAGGGCAAAATTAATTGTCAATATTTCAATTGCATCGTCTTATGTCATGGGGGGAATGCACTGAATAAATGTGCATATATTGCAGTATAAGAGCTGCTTGTAGTCCTGAGTAGCATCAAGTTTCTTTAAAATTATGACAATCACACCATTCAGCCCGTGCATGTTCCTATATGGCTTAGGGAAAACTCAGGTTAACAAATCCAGCTCTGGTCAGGAGTGCGTAATTCAATAAAATCCTTCTCTGGAATGCCAGGGAGTCCAAATAGCTTGCCTGCAACAGCCAGATTGCTATTGCCCTGGGGGGGCTGCTGCTTCTCTGGGCACCATGGCTGGTTTGCCAGATCAGAGCCCACAAAGTGCCCTGGCTGCAGCACAGATTACCCTGTGTGGGGAGCCAGGACTGTGGTCACTGCTACAGAAGCAGAGGAACAAGAGCCTCAAATGCTCTGCTTGTAGCCAGTAGAAAGCCTTGGATGATGTAGGTCTAACTGTCAGATTTTGATCCAAAATCAGATCAAAATTCTTTTGAATTTCAGCTTGTCTGCGTAAGAGCAAGGTAGTTGAGGGCCGAGCTCATAGGACGTGCAGCTCCAGGGGCAGGGGGCTCCTGCAACCATGGGCCATCCCACCACCAATGGCTGGCACCAGAGACCAAACTTCAAACTGAACATTGCTAGTTTTCTCATGAGGTTGTTTGCCAATTGATTAAGGCTATCAGCCTGTTTGATCAATTTCATTCAATGCCAGAGAACCCAGAATATATTCTGTATTCATTATTGTATTCACTTCTACAGAAACCTCATTTTCATGGATTGGGGAGCACTGAAAATACAGAAATCATTCTGGTTTACTTTGGGGTTTTCAACCTCGTTTGTTACGTGAAGTGAAGGAAGAAACCATTTACTTTGAAATTTATAAAAAGGGGAAAAAGAAAACCTTCTGTATGGTGTGAATCAATACGACAAGTTTCACCCCGAAACTAACTCTTCGTATTATATGTCATTATATCATCAAAAGTCTATCACAGATATCTGTCCAGTGCAATGAAAATCTTTCATAGCTCTTTGACAAATCCACTACCATAAGACTTTTTCTCATGACACTTTTCATGTAAAATATGCAAACATTACAAAAATCTTATATCTAAAATTGATAACTCAAAGCATTTTCTCATGCTTGCCACAGTAATACCAAATTATGTAATTTTGTAGCTGTAGCTGCCCTGGTGCTTTCCTATTGTAGGTCATAATTGTATAATCATCCAGTATTAAATTTTGATATATGACAGGGTAAAATTTGCACTTTATTAGAATATGGAATACAACAAGAGAAACTTTCTGTTTGGTTGGGTTTGGGGTTTTTTCTCCCGAAAATATTATCAGATTGCTCTAGCTTCCACCTGCATTATGGGCCTAAAATTCACAAATCATTCTTCCTTTCTGTATTGGTATGTTTTGAAGTTTCTAAAAGATTTTAATGCTCTCTATACAAAAATGTTCTGTATCAATGCTAAACAAAATTCATTCACATTTTACTTTATATGTTACCTGATGCAAAAGAGTGATGGTTCAAAGACTGGATCCAATTTCTAGCCCGCTGTGACCAGGGAAGGCTTCCATCAATGCCCAAGTTTCTTAGTAAGCCTACTCAATCCTAAACCAATGGCATTGTCATATTCATGAACACAAATGTACAAGTGTTTTAATACAGAATTGCGAGCTCAAATCAAAATGGAGTTTGAAAGGGGTATAAAAGCTTTTCACTTTTTATTTTTCGCTTTTGAAAATCCCTAATATATTTTCAACAGACTAGTAGAGGGATGATTACATGCTGCTGATAGTTGATTCCATTCAACCACAATTACATTTGTGAACAGTAAAATACATAGTAGTTGTATTTTTAAGGTAAGAATGAAAAATTGATTTTATTCTACAATTGTACCATGCAAATATCCTACCAATATTCAGGTACACATTCCTGTATCCTCCACCAAACAAAAACCCCAACAACAATCCAAAAAAAACCCCGACCAAACTCACCATCCAGACAACCTGCTCCACACACCCCCACTGGCATTTCTCAAGGCAGTGCAGCTCTTCAGGAAATGCCTTGTATATCAAATGCAACATTACCATTTAGCCATGATAACTTTGTCATTTGGTCAGTCTCGTCTCTAAGGTCTCCAAATTTTTCATCATTTACTGGAAAAAAAATAATCTTTAAAGAAATGTGTATTCCTGAGATACTGCCTGCAGTATTCAGTGAGTGTCTGTGCAGCAGTGAATGCTCATGCTGTAATTAAATTAGGTAGCTACAAAGCAGGCAGATTATATGAGTGCTGTCTTTTAAAGTATCCTTTCTGTATTGGAAAAAAATTTTGTTAAAAGAAAATAATAAAAAACAAACTACCAAAAAAACTAAAACACTTTTTCATCTATAAATCCCATTATGTTTTCCCGACATCCTTTAAAACACAAATCAAATAATATTATAAATCTTGTAAAATTTGGAAAATTACTTTAAGCCCCTGGGCTTCACATTGGCATGTTGTCTGAATAAAAAATTCAAGTTGTTTACACAGAGAACTCAATGATATTTTTTCCATCATTTTTGATCTTGTATAATATTTTGTGCAAAAAACCACATTTAGATAGACTGTATATGAAACTCCTTTTTTTTTTTCTTGGAAACTTCTTCATTTGCCTTTCTCATTAACCCAGTAGTTTTCCACAGCCTACTGACGTCAGTGACTTTTATGTCATTAATTTCACTGGCAGCAGGATGTGGTCCAGTAAATTATCCCCCAGCAGGGTCTGCTCAGTATTACATTAGACCATGGGAATAGTGAAAAGAAAGCTCCATATGAACTTAACTCTTTAAAATATTCATTCTTGTGTTTGCAATGTAAGTTACTGCTGTTTTTCAGTGTTCAAAAGATTTCTCAAATTATCTGAAAGGCTCTCTCAATAAGATTATTAAGGCAATATAGTCACCATTAGACCCCTTACAGACATCATAAATATTGAGGAAAAACATCAATAACCCAGTGAACTTATTTAGGCGTAATTGTAGAAAATTTATTGATAACCACTATGTGAGTCATTTTAATATTGTTTAAAAGTCCTTTGGACCACCTGAAAAAAAAACAGTATTGCTGGATATTGAGGACTATAGCTGAACTCCAAAAAAAAAAGATCCAAAAGAAAAATTCTTGTATGTTGTATGTAGCCTTCTTAGCTCTGTTCTTCCTCTACTTTGAATCAAGTCCTACCACCATTGGTGCCCTTCTATTTCTCATCTTTCATGGCTTCCCGTGAGCTTTCCAAAGTCAACATGTACTGTTTTCTAGAATCTGCAATCCTTTCCAAAGACCAAGTTTACTTGGCAACTGTAATAGTGTAGTCCACTTGGGTTGCAAAGGAGTCAAACAGACACACAAAAAATATATTAGAAATGGACCTTGTTATCAAGGTTTGCAAAGTATTCTGGGACCTGGTCCCTTTGCCACATGCCAGACCAGAGTTTTTCATATTCTCATGCTTTGGTTTTAAACTTGCATCAACACCACACTTTTTCCTCCCTATCATAATTCCACTTAAGCTAATTTAGTTTTACTTTGGTATTCTTTAAGATCCAAATCATACCCGTTCTCTGCTGTATTTTCATGAATACCAAAGCTGTAGAATAAATATTGTTGATGTGTGTTGGCAAAGTGATTTTATACTTGGATTCCTCATTAAATTACATTCAATTTTTGTTTTAATGAGCATAATCCATTTGATACTGTTGACCCAAATTCCCCTGAGGAAAACTGCAGTTCTGAATTGATATTTTTGTGTCTGACTCAACTGAGTCACATTCAAAATCACGTCAGACTTCCAATCTCAAAAAATGTCCTGTTCCAGAATTATGCTGAGGATTATGACTAAGTTATATTGCACAAATGTATTCCTGCAATGCTTTATGCCTCTTGCTGTATTTTAATCTTGTCACTGCCCTAGCTTACGTGACCCTTTACTTATCTGCACCCTATCTCTCTGTAAACACCTTATGGGAATGCTGACCCTCAGGAAGCAGGAGCACCTTTCTAAAACACATACTTGGGTGTCTTTTCTGAAATCATATTTCTTCTCCCTGTCATGCTCCTTAATTATTTCTCTTCTGCAATAAATTGTTATTTCTCTCCCTGTTAGAATTCTTTCCTGTCATTCATCATGTTATGAGTACCCTTTGCTTGAGAACATGAAAAAAATCCCGGTAGACTTGAGGAAGTCTTTAACTCTTTTCCTTTCTCACGATACATAAAATAGAGACTTTCACCCAGAATGCTTCTTTGAGAGAGTTTCACTGACTTGTTTGTTTCAAAGTTTTGGGGTGCCTTAAAAGAAATGGGGTATTGGAAAGATGGAATTATCAGTGTTTCTATCAGTTTGATAGGTAATGTGCCTGGATAAGAAAGCTTTTGAAATTTTCCTCTTGTTTGATCTGAAAATTAGTTATTAGACAACAGGGACCTTGGAAGATTCTGGAGAGGAAATTATTTTATTGAGTCGTTGCAGATCAACTATGCAGTTCAAAGCAAGAGCTTATGATTCTGTTTGAGCTTTGATCAAGCTCACTGGATCCCCGTGCTCAGTGATCACTCCTTTTCAATGAATCATTGGAGGCATGGGATTAGCCCTGTAAAACAGATCATGTAAATTCACCGGTACAAAAATGACGACTTGCATGGCAATTGCTGAGAGGTAAAGATCAAGCCACAAATCCTGCTCATCTCTTTGTTAAGATCTTTGAGATAAATAAGAAAAAAACAATATACCTGAGGACTCAGGTCAGTCAACAGGACAAATTTGCAAGTTTTTCTGGTACTGCTTAGAAACACTACAGAAGGTCTTTATAACCTGGTCATAAAAATTGTGTATTTAGCCATAGTGATTTTGGTTTTGTGTTAGGGAATGAAGTAGGGGGGCTTCTTTATATCCTTCTGAGGTGTGTTTTCTACAATTCTAAATTCTCAGGTGCATCCTCATAGTATCTCTCTACCTTTAGATTTTTGGATAGGAAAAAATGTTATCAAATACAACCATGGCAGAACGTATATTTGTCTCGATCCTTTATTCCAAGTGTATATCCAATTAAGCCATTCACTTCAGCATCCCACTGATTTTCTCATTTGTTGATTCATGCAGGAAGAGTGCCGCTGAACACCTGATTACATCCTAGGCAATGGGAAAACTATATAGACAAACACCAAGTGTGCCAGCTCAGCATTCAAAACTTATACAAATAAAATACCAGAGCCAAATTAAGCTTATACTATATTGCTTTCTTCAGTCATCAAATGCAAATATATTTCTCCCTAATTTATGTCTTGACAGATGATAATGAGTGTGAAAATGCTACTCAGCCATGTGGAGAGCATGCCAATTGCACAAACACGGTGGGAAGTTATTTCTGCATGTGTATGCCCGGTTTCAAATCCAGCAATGGTCAACAAACTTTTGTACCTAATGATGGAACCTCCTGCGTGGGTAAGTTATTACTGTCTGCCACCTACCTTTACATTATCACTCTTCTCTTATTGCTTCTGTTAATTATAGAAATCTAGAAAAATGCTTTCATATTTGCGAATTTTGGAGTCTGGGTATAAAATTCCTATAATTTGCACTGGTGCAGACTTAATATTCTGTTTCAGGTCCACATTTTTCACTGACAATACAGCAGATGCCATTGCTTTCAGTAACACTTCCATCTTGACTCTGTTTGCAATATATTTGAATCCACACATCACAGTTTTAGACTATCAATA
This sequence comes from Campylorhamphus procurvoides, assembly GCA_013396655.1. Taxonomy (NCBI): domain Eukaryota; kingdom Metazoa; phylum Chordata; class Aves; order Passeriformes; family Dendrocolaptidae; genus Campylorhamphus; species Campylorhamphus procurvoides. Next base: position 1,189,163 of record WBMV01009271.1, read on the forward strand.
TATAGCTAAGGCTACACAAAAATCACCAATCCACCCATTTATGCCACTGTTTCACTGATCCGTGAGCAAGGTGGTCATATTCTCAAAGCAGAGTGACAAAATATTCTTCATTCAGGTCACTCTGGACCCACAAAATTCTCTGCATTTGACCCACTATACTTCAAATATCTTTTGTTTGGAAACTTTGATTGGGATATTTTTGTTAATTCTTCAAGTCTGATCAAAAGCAATGAGCAAGATCAGTAGTTATTCTGTCTCCTGTGCCATTCATCAGCCTCTCTTTCTATAGCAATTAGATGGAACATGTTCAAGAGTACAGAGGAGGAAAAGTTCTCTGGTAAAATGTTATTTCTGAACAACTATGCAATTCTTTAGGATTTCCTTTGAATGGAAGAACTGTAACTATTTCTCCTTTTTCAAACTCCTGGTAATTTTCTCTGTATGTTGCAAGGGTCCTCAGGGAATGGGAAAATGAGAAATAAATCTATTGCCCTTTACACCTTTATGCTGACTGTGTCTCATTCTAGGTATGTCTCCTGTGAGCTTGTGCGTGCTGACGACCTCTCCTCTTACTGCTCTTAGTATCAGCAGAATGGTTGCATATTAAGCCAGAAAGTGATCTGATCGACCTTTGTTGCCCGTTGATCACATCCATCTAAAAGCGCTCTGCTTTATCCAGCTACTATGAACCCTTCTTAAATTAGCTGGGCTGGAGACTGTTAGCACATTGAGCTGTAAATATTTTTGCCATTTCTGGTCTAGGTTTTGATTTTTATATTATAACATTTTGTCAGCTTCAGAAGTTTGTCTTCAAAGTTATTTCTCTGACTGTTTTTGTGTCACTAACTTTTTACCATTAACTTGATAATTTCCTTTTTTTGCTCCCTCTTTTCTTTACCAGGCAGACTGATCTTTTTTATCCTCTGCTAGGGCTTAGTTTAACATTTTTCTTCTTTTTGAAAATCCATATGAAGGAGCCATAAAAAAATTACCTGTGGGCACCTTTTCTCATTAAACAAGTGTACCAGTTACTTTACCGAGACATGAGTCCTAAAGACAGCCTTTCAATCCACAATTAATTTTCTACTTTATCCATCATGGAAGCCACAATAGGATATATTGTACCCAACTGACCTGCTACAGGTAGGAGGTATGACTTGCACACAAACAACTGACAGTTGTGTAGTCAGAGCGTACTACACACAGCTAAAGCAAATACCAAAGCTGTAATTGTAATACAGTGCAAGTTATCTAGCACAAATCATAGAACAGAGCTACCAGGTACGCATCCTACCCAAATGTATAGAGCTCCAGTATTTTTCAGATTCTGCAAAGTCTTAAATCTTGTTTTTAACATATGTATATAATTACATGGCAGTAACTTTAAAAATACAGTTGTTGAATTTTGGAGAGTATGCCATTATGCAGCCTATTTGTTTATGCCATCAATCCTATCTAGACTTTCCAGCAGTGCAAGTGAGATATATCACTGTGTGTGTGCAAGTCCATTTCAAAGCCCATCTGCATATACATGTGTTCTTCTCCTCTTTGGAGACTACAAGAAGCTTCCAAAGTACAAAGTGATTATAACTCTCACAGATGCAGATCAAAAGAAATCTTGGGTCGGGCTTTGAGTAATGCCAGTTCACCCTTAATCCAAGAAGAATGTGGAGTTTTGAGTTGAGGGTCAACAGGGTTTCATCTATGTTACCTGATAGAATTGATAAGGAGAAGACAAAAGAACATGCAGATAGAGGAGGAACTGGAGGGTAGGAAGGGAAAGGACAGAAAACAGAAAAAATGAAATGGAGAAGAAAAAAATTAAGAATGCAGAGATGTGATATTTCTGAAGATTATATTTGTCTGCTGTCATGAAAGTGAGCTATTAAAATCTATTTTTTGATCTGTGTAAAAGTCATGCTTTTCCGTCAACTTCACATTTTATCGAATGTTTGACTGCAGATAAAAAAATGAAATATAAACCTACTTTTTTTTACCCCAGCCAAGAGGGTAAAAATGTGAAAATGGCCATCTGTAAAATGAAAATGACATCCACACCACTCTGCCTTTTCCAGGAACATGCTAACAGTTTTCTTCAAGTATTTCTGAGAGCACTGGGAAGGCACCTGTTCTCCATCTCATCCTTTGCTGTGATAAGGGAGCTGTGCAGTGGATGGGATCTGGCATTGTGCCACATTGCTGACTTTTCTTTTACCTGTGCAGTTCATAGCCTTTTTCATTTCTACTTTGTGTGTGGTGCTGTCTTCCACAGTGCAGAGACATGGGGAGGGAACATCTAGTCCTTTGCAACTGGACTTTTCAATCACTGGCAAGTTACTAATAAGCAGAAGGTATAATGTAGACATCAAGCTGTCTTGACTGACTGGTGAAGAATCAAAGCAATGTAGGTACAATCCTGTAATTGACAAGACTGAACATAATAACTGTTCTCAGTACTTTTAATTTAATTGGAATTTCCTTGCCTGCTACAGTAAATGAGGAGTGGCAAAGACAGAAAGAAAAGAGAAGAATATAAATCTATTTTCACTCTACCCTAAGTGGTGTTGGTGATAATATTTTTCTGATTGGAACTATCATAAAAGCTTCAAAGTTCAGCTTCAGGATTTGTTTTGAATATTTACTGAAAGGCCGGGGTTTTTTACGGAGCTATGGCAAACGGTCTTCTGCTTAAAAAGCTGCTGTTCCTCAACCTTGCTCAGGAACGCTGTTTGTGAAGACTGCTCATGCAAGCCTTGGCAGCCCACTCCCGCTCCCACAGCAGATCAAGAAGGACTGTTTGAGATCCTCACCCCAAAGCTCCACTAGAACTGAACTGCTGAAAGCACTGACAAGCTGTTGTCTGCATATGGTCCAACAATTGCATATTTGGTTAAAAAGGCATAACTACAAAACATAAAGAAACAAAAGCCTACAGCTACTGCACACAGCATTTCAAAGCAGGAACTTAAAAGCTGCATTTTTGTAACTGTCACAAATTGTTGGCTGGCCCTGACAATCTCGTTGATTTAAAAGGGATACGAAGATGATTAGTACCTTGCAAGATCAGGCATATTGCCTTTTAATTTTGTCATCCAGGAGTTGTTTTTTTGTTCCAGAAACAGTAAATTAGATAGGCGTGGTATGGACTCATTCCATATGGACAACTCAACTGCAGAAAGTCTATTTGCATATACTCAATAGAGTGTCTCTATCAGACTTTAAATAGGCATCCTGTTGCCAGAGATTTGCCGTGGTGCTTGAGTTTCCGCTGTTGTTTTGGATAATCTTGACTTCTCATTAAAACTCCATTACAGTTAATATTTGACATAATCACAAAAAAAAAAAAAAGGTAATTTTTGTGGCTGCCGAATAATGACAAATAAACGATTTACTGAACTAAAGGTTTATGAAAAGCAAAATATCTTCATAATTCTGAAATATTTGTGTCAGTAAATCACATGGAAACCTGATACTTAGCAACAGTATTCTGAAAAGCATTCAAATAGTTATTATTTATATGTAGGTTTTAGCAAAGATTGTTGTCAATTGCTGGTGTTTTAACACAGAATTGCATGATGAATGTCTTGTTAAGATGTACGTGTCCTCTGTGTAGCTGACAAGGCCAAAGAAACCTTTGGTATAAGGCTGATGTTTGTTCTTGTTATACACGCTGGCATTGTCATGATTTTCACCTTTGCCACTTCAATTCATTCAAAGTTTCTCTGTCTTACACAGAGTCACACAACAAGGCACTGACAGGCACCCACTTGTTTCAAACAGAGCTTTATAATTTACTGATGTGAAAGGTTATTTAAATGCCAAGAGTAAGAACTTTAGCCTTATGTCTTTAAACGACAGCATTTAATTATGAGGTATCCTTTATTTAGCACTATATCAAGCTTTTTGCCTTCCTTTTTGTCCCATTGGTTCATGTATAATGTGGTTAGCTCCATGATTATGAATACTGAGGTCACAGAAACCATACAAATACAGATGATGCAAAACTCAGTTGTTCAAAGAGAAATATTTGCAGTTTAGAGCATTAAATATGAAAACAAACTATTACGCTAATTCAAATAATCATTATTTAACCTCATACTTTAAAATTCCATGCTGGCACCAGTCTATTCAAACCCATAGCTTCTTTGGTGGCTGTCCCTGCAGCAGGGCTCATGGAGAAAAATGGATATATGAAAGTGAGGTGGGACCTCAACCATTACCTGGAATCCCAGGAAGAGCTCTAGGATTATGAGCAGAAGAAACGTTGGGATGCTCTATTAAAAGTGTATATGGATTTTGCTGTTCCCCTGTATACAAAACAACCAAACAAGCATAAATAAAACATAAACAAAACAAATAATCAAAAGAAAAAAAACACACAATGAAAAAACTCCATTCATTTGATACTTTATGCTGGTGCTCTCACCATTAGTAAAGAATGTTCTACAAAGCTACCAGAACACTGTCCAAAGAGGTAGATGGCCCCATGTATCTTTCAGGTATTCTTATGTGTTCCTTACATATATCCATAGATATTCAGTTTTATTTTGCCATTTTTCAATAATATCCTTATTTCACATGCATTATTGCTCCTTTTTATTCTACTCCTTTTTGAAAACCACCGAGATTCTTATATCAAAAGAAAAGTGTGAAACTAGTTCCTATATTCCAACAGGGCATTTCCAGCAACCCCATATCTGCTTTCTGTCTGTGTGTTCTTAACACCCATCTGGCTGTGCAGAGACTTCCTATCAATCCAGATAACTCTACTGCTCCACTGATCAATTAATTACTTCTCCTTTTTTCACCAATTTCTTTCCAGAGTTGTCATACCAGTTCTTAACTTGGGTTGTCATCCACTCTGGTTAATCTATTCCCCACACTACTTTTACTTTCCGTCAGTTCAGTTCTCTCAGGCTGTTGCTTTAAACCTGCTCGTGTATCACTTCTTCATTTTTCAACTCTTTTCATCAGCTATACCTTTCCCAAAGCTGTTCACTTGTTTCTCCTTTCCAGCACAGAACTTCACAGTCCATTACTTCATTCTTCAGAATTATTTGGTATTGTTCCCAGTTTACTTTCTCCATTGAGTTATTTGATCTATCCTCAGCCAACCAAATAATGCAAAATAATCTGTATTCTAGCCAGGGAGTTAGTACCCAGCTCTATTAAATCAATCAATTCATGGATTCCCTTACTGGAATTCACTGGTTTTACTCTTGGATTGTGCCCCACCCAGTTAATGAACCTGTCTACCAAATGGCAAACTATTTAGAAGCACAAAATACAGTTTAGGCAAATGTAATTTAAATGTGGATTAAAAAAAAAAAGAGAGAAAAGAAAAAGAAATAAAAAAATGTATGCCAAGCACTTTAAAGGACAGAGTTTAATTCTTAGATTAACGAGATAGACAGAGTGAACTTTTGCAGCATCTTTTCAAAGCTTCAACTTAAAAGAAAAGTCTACAGGTTTTCTTTTTCTTTTCCTATCTGAAATACAAAGCTGAGAAAATCTATTTAGTCTAATCACTGAAAAAAATGGATTTCAGATGATTTGCATCGTGCCAACCATTTTGCTATGATAGAATTAATATGGTTTTAAAACATGAGCAATGTAGTATTATATAGTCATAAAAGTGGTGGTATAAAAATATGATCAATTATGATTTATCCTTCTAATCCGTAAGTATTATAACTGGCAGGGGTTTTTGCCATTAATGTCACATTTTTAGTTTTTGCTTTTTTTTATTACGTGAAATTTTATTATGAAACTGCTTGTAGTGCGCAGGGCTATTATCAACAAAGCAGCAAGGTGTTAGTCTGTAAATACTTAATAAAAAATTAAATTTCTCACGATATTTGCAGATGTAGATGAGTGCAGCAATGAAGGAACTGTTGCCTGTGGAGATCATGCAAAATGTGAAAACGTGGATGGAGGGTTTAACTGCTCCTGTAAGGAAGGTTATCAACCATCCACAGGAAAATTGCAGTTTAAGCCAAATGATGGCACTTCCTGCCAAGGTACATGATATTATAAAGGTTTATGTGTTATTATAGAGATATATCTTCTGAGAAACCCACCAGTGCCTATTTATCTTTGGTTAGATTAACCAGCAAGACATGAAAAAGAGGCAAGGCAGTGGCATCTACAATTCCTGAGAATAGAATAATTTTGTAAATGTGTTTTGGCTAAACAGTGTAATGAAACCCATTTGAAATAATGGTTGCCTCCTCATAGTTGTCAGATCTGTATTCCTTTCTGTAAATTTGAGCTGTCTCCTAACTCTTTCTGTATGAGTCCCATGGAAGGGGACCAAACTCCCTACCTTAGTAAAACAGCTCAGAGTCCAATCCAGTCCTGTAACTTTGGCCAAGATAAAGTCTTTGTAATGGACTTTGAGAATGGAATGCTGTGTCTTATATGCATAAATTCCGAATGCTGGTGGGTTGGGGAATGTCCTAGACTAGAGCTTTTACAACTAGTATATATTGAATATTAATTGAATTGGAATGTATAATTAGTTTCGTTTTATTTCTACAGAAAATCCAAAGGCCAAGTGTGAGTTGTTCAAAGACTGTGTAACTGAACACATTAATAGAACTTTAGACAGAGTAAGTAGCAGTGGTTTATAGATTAATTTCCAAAATTTTTTAATTGTTTCTGTTCGAAACTGCTATTTCAATTATAATAGTACTTAAAGAGCTTTTAGCAAGGGCTTGAAGCACACAATTGAACTATAGCATATTTACAGAAGTCTTTTTAATAATTTTAAACTATTTGAACCAGGTTGTATGTTCAAATCATGATAACAACTTGCTGGGAATCTGCGTGTTCTGTTTCCAGCAAAGTGAATCAGGATGCATGAAAAATTCAGAAGTGTGGTAATCACTCAGCTGTTTCTGTAATTTCTGAAGTTACACACTGCTGCATTTACTGATGTGCAATTATTTGCTTGTTTGGAAGGAAAGGCAGCAAGATGGCTTACAAAAGTAATGTCAACAAGTGACTAAATAGAAAAGGGAGCCATAACATCTTGGTATGCTGGTTTATTTACTCCTCAAAGGGTAATATGTAAAGTGATGCAGAATTTATAGAAACAAAGACTCTGCACTCAATTTTTTCTCACCAGAAACAAAGATTCCTGAAGCAAATTTAAAAATATAACAATTAATGCACAACTCATTAGTCTACAGTTACCTTATTGTCTATTTTTAAAGGATAAATTAAGCCTAAGCATAAATAAACTAAAACCAATTGTATATGTTTGCATCTGATACTAAGCAGTTTCCTGAAGTTACTGGATTCAGAAAGATATTTTATATATATATATATATTTATATATATAGCATTATATAGATAGTGTTTATTAACCTAGTGTTATATATATATATTGTGTTGTTTTCTATGTTTACCTGCAATGTAATACTTTATATCAAATATAATACATGCTTACCATATTTAAGTACAAAGGCATGGTAAATACCACAGTAGGATCTTAGAGTGAGATTTTTTAAATACATAGTCAGATTAAATTTAAATTAATAAGTCAAAATACTTTCATTTCATGTAAATAACTGTCAGATTTCCAGCCTGCTTTTTTGCCTCTGTTCTAGTTGCATTCAGTTTCAGTAAAGACAAAAGCCTCATGAAAGCTGTTCAGCAGCAGAGAGTGCATATGGATCATACAAAATCACATGTTGGAGGGTTGTCATTAGATTTCAGTATTGTGAAGTAAGAATTAGTTTCTTATTCAGCCATGAGACTGAAATTTGCAAGCTTAATCTTCATCTCATCCTCTCTTGCCTATATTTTTAAACTAGTTGTTTTGTGTAAGTGCACTTAGTAGTTCATAAGCTGAAGCAGTGAAGGTGAAATAGGCAGTACAGTTCACTCAACTACATCTTTATAATTTGCATTTAAAAGAAAAAACAAACTATAAATATACAAATACTGTACATCTGCTCCCACCTCTTCAGTTGAAATGTAATAGAAAAGTCAACAGAATAATCACATCACTGATTATTAATTATTTTTGCAGAATATTTAGTAGTTCACTTTGGATCATTGAGGTAAATAAACCAAACTGTAGTAGGGAAAAAAAAGTGTAATGATAGCACATGACTTTTTTTAATTATGATTGCTTGTTAGGCTTATACTAAACATGTGTAACCCCAATACTTTATAGGTCAATCCATTGATTTCAGTAGTGGGGGTTTTATGCACAAGTGTCTTAAAAACCAGCATGATAATTCACAAAGCACTGGGACCAGCCAAGATCAAACCACAACAGTCAGTCATTTGCATTGGATTTGTTTTCAACTGCAAAAATATGACTTGTTTCATTAATATGTACATTCTGGCATTTTTCAGATTAGTCATTTAAAAACACCTCTGGAGATGCTGCAAGAAATTAATAAAAATACTTTGGGACTGCTTTTACCTGTAGATGTGGTTTCATATGTTGAAGCACTGTCTTACTCATCGTGGAATACTATGCGTGACTCTGTCTCTGACAATGAAGCACTTCGTAATACCACCATTAATGTGAGTGGGTCGAGCCTTGGATTTGTGAGGTTTATCCTTATTCTACAGCTAGCATCTGACTCTTCTCAAACATCTGCTTTTATTTACAGGTTTTGGTCAACACTGTGAACAATTTTTTACAAAAAGACAAAATTACAGTCTGGGAAGCTCTTCCTGTAGATAACCAAAGGCAGAGTCTGACTAAGCTGCTGCACACTGCAGAACAAGCAACCCTTCTCATGTCACAGAACTTCAAAAAGACAACACAGCTAGAGGCTAATGCAAGTGACATAGGTAAGATAAAGAAAATTAATCTGAGGTATACTTTAGATGTGGATTACACTGAGGAGTTTTTCAGCACAATTATGAAGATTAGAGATGGTGCTATGTGAAAGACACAGGTGTTAATTTGTACAATTTTCATAACTAACACCTGACTTTTAGTATAGGTATCATAATTTTCAAAGGCTAAACATTTGAGTCCAGAGCCCAGAAAAAAATTGGGTCTGTGAAAAGTTGTTTTCAGATTCTCTTTCAATCTCTCATTATAGCCACACTCACAGTGAATCTGAATTCATTTTATAAGCACAAAATTATCCTATGCAACTTTTTTGAGTAAAAAACATCAATGGAATGAAATTTGGACTTTCTTTATACAGATTTTTTCACTCTTTTTGGTTCAGAGAAGGTATTATAAATGAACTTCGAATAAGGTTTGTACCTAGTGAGTTCAATCTTGAGTGGCTTTATCTCAACAGAAATTTCCCATTTTAAGGGGACTTCCACAGGAGGAGAATTGGTTAGTCTGAACTGCACCATTTCAGTCCCCTACCTTCTGCCTGTGTGCTGGTATCTTCCCACTAGTATCTACTGACTTTCCTGTGGTAATAATAGTTTTACCACTCCTTCACTGGGAGCAGAATAAGGCTAACACCAGCTGCTTTTGAAAACCCTAATAATGCATTGCTGATTCCTTTGTCAATGGTTATTCTTTCATCTTTATTTTTCTGAATGTCCCCAAACTGTATGTGATCTGATTTCTTATTTCAGATTTAGTACAGTGCTTCAGTGCCTCTTACTGGCTTGCTGTTTTATAAGATGACTTGATGAGAAAGATTCCTCTTGTGGTCCCGAGGCAGGTCAAACCACCTGTTCTTACCTTACCTCTCTGAAAGTAAATTAGAGTGATGAAAAAATAGGGGGGGATTTTTTTCCATTATATAGACTATAGAATCAGACCTACTTTAGTGCGGAGCACCTCTGGGTCTGCAGCAGAA